>BQNB010081993.1:0-18380 GCA_026074375.1 Tanacetum coccineum | reverse complement strand
TTGGCAGTTTTTGTCTGTTTTTGGTCATTTAAGCTCGTTTTTGGAGGTAAAAGATATGTGTAATTAAGCACTTATCAGCCGGGTTAGGCCCATTAAGGTTCACAAGGAGTTTTAATGATCCAAACTAGTTTTAATAGGTTCAACACGTCCAATAAGTCCAACTTAATCGAATAAGCTGTTAATAAGCTCAGTGAGCTTATTTTGGCTTATTTTGAGCTTATTGGACCCGTGAGCGGTTATTGAATTTGGGCTTACTACAAATCTCAAAAATCCGAAAAGGATCAAGTAAAGATTCTTGTATTAAGCCGAACAAACTGTTTTCTTTTTCAGCTTATTCGAAATAAGCTAATAAGCTCAACAATTTGGGCCGGCTTGGGCCTGTTTAGGCCCGATAAGGGTTTTAAGGTGTTTTGTTGGGTCCATTAGGGTCCATTAAGTGCATTTAAGTCTATTAGGCTTATTGAGCCCTCATAAGAACATCAATAAGCTGCCCGAGCTTATTGTGAGCTTATTTGCTCATTTAGGGCTCGTTAATAGGCTAGAAGGCCCATTAAGGGTTCGGTTGTTGGGCTAAAATTGACAATTTCGAAACCTAAAGGTTTAAAAGGGTCATTTTCGAATCCAATAACTCCAAGGACCATTCCGGTACATCCTGAAACATTAGGGACTAATTTAAAACCATAAGGACCTAAGTAGTAAATTTCGAAAGTTAAAGGACTAGTTGTGACATTCTTGCAACTAGAAGGTTTGAAGTATAAATGTTATTACTTTATAAACCTATGGACTAAAGTGTAACAACTAAAAACCTACGGGTACGTTTGTGAAACAAAAGTGAATAAATAAAACACTTAACACGTCGATCGAACGATAAGATATTCGGACATCGAACGGGTTTAATAACAAATTAATAAATAAGTATATTTATTAATAATGACTTCACGTTTCTCGAGAACCATCGGAATTATAAGAACAATAATCTTGTGCGTTACCACACAAGTGATAACGGTATATATAAGCTTAAAATGGGATTTAGTTTATACAATGAGTCGTTAGCTTAAATGTGTAAACTAAGACTTGACCGTACTTACTTAGGTACTTAACGGTGTGATCCACTGCTTACTTGGATATTTTGTTATCATTCCAGCAGAACCACCGGCTAAGGTGATTTCAAGCCCCATGATTTACAATTATTTAAATGATTACATCTTGGTGATAACATGCTTTGTTTTACAAAACTGGACGCAAGTGTACTTTTGATACCATGATTACTGTTTGCCTAAGTTAACCATAACACCCCTTTTATTCACCATGATCATAACTGTCAAATTGCATAGATGTGATTGGGAATTACATTGTGCGGGCGCGAATGTTATGGATAGATCTATTAGGGATTGACGATCCCCGTTCGGGTGATTAGCTATCACTGGGAACGAACGCATACCATGTCGAATCTGGGATGTTGCAGGGTTAGCACATCAATCACGACACATTTGGCAAATTATATTTGCATTCATACATGTCTAGCTCGTTTCATGAGCTAAGGAAACGTATTACTTTTATGATGTTTGCATTTGGTTGCATAGTCATGCACTTGGAAATCATGCGTCCTACAATTGGATTTAACTAAACCTATGAATTCAACCACTTTATGTGACGTTTTAAGCATGTTTTTCAGGTCAATAAGGCACGAGGTGCGATGATACATTGGAGTCAATAATTGAAGAGTCAACACTTAAGATTTGGGGTCTTATTACACTTGGGGACAATTGTTATAAACCGGAATCTTTTATCTATTTTGTTGAACTATTAGATACCATAGAGTTATGTAACAAAACAAGTATTATGTTAATCCAATTTAGCTTTTACAAACACACGTTTTAGTAGTCGTCCTCAGATCTTGTCTATTTGACCCAATAATGTAACGCCTTCGGATATTCAACTTTCCGCTGCATACTCAGATTGAGGGTGTTTACAATCATGACTATCAATTGCATAGATGTAGTTGTTAATTGCATTATGTGAGCGCGAATGTTATAAATAGATCTATTGGGATTAACCTCCCCGTTTGGGTGATTAGCTATCACCGGGAACGAACGTTGACCATGTCGGACTTAGATGTTGTGGGTTACAACATCTGTACGGGCAAAATAACTGCTAAAATAGCAAATATAGGTTGAGCTTCAGTGTCATGAGCTTAGTGCAACAGTAAATCTGGTTTTGTGATTGTAGGGCATATGTTTGTAACAACACGGGTAAATTCAAGCTGTCCTGCATAAATTTAAATACATAAACCTTTGAATTCACCACAATTTTGTTGACTTTTTAAGCAATGTTTTCAAGAGGTTCCAATGCACGAGGTGCCAAGGATGTATGGATGACATTTTGGATTGCACACTTAAAAGATTTACGTGCAACATATTTTGGGGAAATGTAATTGTTTCTTTTTTTAATATTAAACAAGGAAATGAGTAACAGCTTTATGCATTTGTAATATGCTTTATAATTAAATCTAAATGTATCAATTTAAATGACTTTTTGTGGTCCGATATTATATATATCTTGTGCTGTTGATCTTGACGAACAATGCCCGGATACCCTTTAATCCTGCTGCGATCCCAGTTGGGGGTGTTTACAACTCCTTCCTGAGAGCTTCAGCTGCATCATTAGCATCCTGTTCTTGCCTCTTAAGTCTTTCAAGTTCATCCCAAAAAGACTTTATCCACCTTATTTTATTGGCTTCTCATCTGTCTTTAAATCGGGGGGGATGTTAGTAGGTGCTCACCTGCATCTTTGCTGCTTGCTTCTCTTGACTGTTGAAGAATAAGAAGACCATATATGCAGTACAAAGTAGTCCTGAGCAGATTCATCCTCTTTTTCAGAATCACCTACATCAATATTATCTTGTGTACCTGCATTGTGATTAGCTTCTTGTGGACCTGCATGTTTGTTAGCCTTTGATTCTCTAATCTCACATGTTTGATAATTCTTGACTCAAGTTTAAATAATCAAGATTCACAGCCCAGTTTGGTCCTTTTCCTGTGACATTCGTGGTTCAATTTTCTAAAAAGGTTATGTGTAGGATTTCCTCATCACTTGGTTCTAAATGTTATACCTAAAAGCCTTGCTTTGTAAGAAACCCACAAAAAAATCCATCATCTGATTTCCATCAAACTATCCCAAATGGTCACTGGTATTCAAGATGCCACAGGCACCCGGCAAAGGTCTTATTATCTTATGATATGTATTTTACCATTTACAAGTTCATAAGTTGTCCTTATAATGAGGCTTGTCACTAATACCCTATTAAGAACAAAACAAGCAATACTAACTGCTTCAGCCAAAAAGTGTTAGGTAAAAAATGAATCGCTAAGCAAATCCTAGCAGCCTCAAAAATGGTCCTTTTCTTTCATTCAGCAACTTCATTTGTTGTGGATTTAGGCATTTACTATATTCGCCATCCTTAATCCCTTTGTGACACATATGAATTCTTAAAATCCTGTTCTTAAATTATCACCATTATCACAATTTTATTTTATTTATTCAATTATTTTAATCCTTTGATTTAAATTGGTTCGCTATTTGTCTTATAAAGTCCTTAAGGAATCCACTAGTTTCATCCTTAGTTCTTAAGAATAACACCGCCAACTAAACTTTCTAAAATCAATCCAGTGGATAACCAGGCAAAAATGTCTTATGGTTTAAACTCCTTATAGATGTAGCCAAACAAATCCATATAAGAGCTGGTTAAAGGATTGACTAATAGAGCTCCACAGATTTTTGGCCTAATACGAGGCCTTGTTTGTTTTCAATTATGACAAGGCAACACAATTTGATATTTTTGAAAATCTTGAAGCAACCACTACAAGGTTTCCCTTCACAAGTTTATCATAAGTTTTTAAAGTAACATGACCCAACCTCCTATGCCATTTTTAGATTCATCATCATGGCCTTTGCAATTAAACAAGTAAACCTCTGGAAGGAAACAATTTCCTAAATTGAAACTGTACTTATTTGTTTTGTCTAGGATTCTAGTAATACCTTGAGTTTACATCAGGTAACTTGAAAAATCAGAGACAAAACAAGACATTCAGAGTCATGTGAAAAGAACTTTGTTCATCATGTCACATTAACTGTGACACCATAAAAGAGATTGAAATGTTGAAGTTCATTTCACAAAGCACACATCCACAGAAATCTAACTTTACTTGTTTATATTTTACCTTTAACAGTTAGTACCCCTTTACTTCCTCCAAAAGCAACAGGTCCACCATTAAAGTCTTTGATATTCATCAAGGTAGGCCTGTTTACAAATCATGTTGCTTGGAAACATCCACTACAACAATCCCTTTATGCTTTAAAGCTTTCTAGTGTGGATAATCCGCACATCAGAATAAGAAAGATATTATAATTTCACTTAGGGACCCAAGCCTGTTTAGGCTTGAGTCTGCCTAGTAGATCTTTGAAAGTGAAACAATTTCTAAGACTTGATCCACTATTGTATTTGGAGATATTTTGCCAGTAATATCCTTTTTGTCTCCAATTACAACCTGCTGAGGACTTAACAGCAGTTTTCCTTTTTCCCCCAACAGCACTAACTGCATTTACCTCAACAATATTAACCTTTTGATATGAAAATTTTGTTCTAAGTGCTGTTGTGTTAATAAAAGGCCTTGAAAAATGGTGAATGATTTTAGAAAAACAGTTTTTGGTTTAACTCTATTCACAACAGGTTTCAACTTCTGTGATGAAAAAGGGATTTCTCAAAACTTTTCCTCTCCCTACACACCTGAACAAAATGGTGTTGCTGAAAGGAAAAATAGAACCCTCATAGAAGCTGCAAGAATAATGCTTTCAGGATCTGTCTTCTCAAAACAATACTGGACTGAAGCTTTAGCCATTGCTTGCTACACTCAAAATAGATCCACCATAGTGAAAAGACATCTTAAAACTCCTTACGAAATTTTTCGTAAGAGAATCCCAAACATCAACTTTCTTCATGTCTTTGGATGTCCTTTTTACATCCATAATCATAAAGATCACTTAGGAAAGTTTGATGAAAAAGCTGATGATGGTTATCTTCTTGGATACTCACTAGTCGTCAAGGCGTTCAGAGTCTTTAACACAAGAAGACAGCAAACTGAAGAAACCTATCACATCGCATTTGATGAAAGCTATGATGCTATCAAATTCTCAAAACCTTCAGTTGACAATATCAACATTGCTGCAAATGAAAAATATCCACCTGATGAATATCTTCATCCTAATGAGCCTTCTCAAAGATATCAAACAACCAGCAATGATGTGTCCTTCATAGAACCCTATGAATGTCCTGAACCAGTTGTTCTTGAAACTAAAGTTTCATCTAACCAAAATGGTCAAACTTATCAAAATGACCAATCTGTTCAAAATGATGATCATTTTGAACATTCCAATCACACTAATGATGAACAAATCATTGATAATATCCCAAACATTAAAGACATTCAGATCTTTGAACACTCATCCTCTCCAAGAGTAGAGGATACTTCAGTATAAAATACAATTCCAATCCCAAATCCACCCTTACCCATTCCATCAGTGGTTACTCCATCTCCTCAAGACAGATGGTCTCAATAAAAACACATTGAGTTGGTCAATATCATTGGTAATCCAGGAGTTCGAATGCTCACAAGAGCAATGGCCAAAGAACTTAGTGCTGCTTCAGCTCATGAATGTTTCTTTGTAAATTTTCTTTCTGAAGAAGAACCTAAAAAGCTCTCTAAAGCACTAAAGCTTCCTGGATGGGTTGATGCTATGCAATATGAACTAAACCAATTTGCCAGAAACAAAGTCTGGACATTAGTTCCTACACCTTATGGCAAAACCATAATTGGCCCAAAATGGGTTTTCAGAAACAAAAGGGATAAAACTAGAATTGTCATCCAAAACAAGGCAAGACTTATAGCTCAAGGCTACAATCAGCAAGAAGGCATAGATTATGATGAGACCTTTGCTCCATTTGCAAGACTTGAAGCAATCAGAATCTTTCTTGCCTTTGCAACATACATGAACTTCATTGTTTATCAAATGGATGTCAAAAGTGCATTCCTCAATGATAAACTAAAAGAAGAAGTTTATGTCAAACAACCTCCAGGTTTTGAGAGCAATGAGTTCCCAAACCATGTATGCAAATTGGACAAATCCCTTTATGGGCTTAAACAAGCTCCAAGAGCATGGTATGAAACTCTCTCAACCTTTCTCACTGAACACAAGTTTGTAAGTGGAAAGATAGACCACTCTGTTTGTCTACAAAACTCAAACTGATGTGATTCTGGTTCAAATCTATGTTGATGACATTATCTTTGGCTCCACCAGCACAAAATTATGCAAACAGTTTGCTAAACTAATGACTTAAAGATATGAAATAAGTATGATGGGTGTCCTCACCTATTTACTTGGATTTCAGATTAAACAATCTAAAAGAGGCATTTCAATCAACCAAGAAAAATATGTCAAGGATCTGCCAAAAATGTATGACATAAATGGTTCATCAGTGAAAACTCCAATGGTACCCCCTAACATCTTAGGACCCGATCTCAGTGGCAAAGCTATAAATGAGACTCAATATAGAGGTATGATTGGATCTCTAATGTATCTAACTGCAAGAAGACATGACATTCAATTCTCAACTTGTCTCTGTGCAAAATAACAAGCAAATCCTAAGGAATCCCACCTTAATGTTGTTAAGAGAATTTTCAGGTACCTAAAAGGTACTCCTAGTCTTGGTCTGTGGTATCCAAAATGTTCAAGTTTTAACCTAAAAGGATACTCAGACTCTGACTATGTTGGGTACAACATGGATAGGAAAAGCACCTCAGGTGCTGGTTAGTTGCTAGGAGGCAAGCTAGTGTGCTGGAGTGCTAAAAAACAACAATCTGTAGCTATATCCTCAGCTAAAGCTGAATATGTAGTTGTCACTGGATGTTGCGCCAACATATTATGGATGAAAAGTCAACTCACTGACTATGATATCATTTATGAAAAGGTACCCATATTTTGTGATAACACAAGTGCTATTGCAATCTCAAACAATCCAGTTCTGCACTCAAGAATAAAGCATATTGATATCAGATATCATTTAATCAGATACCATATTCTAAAAGGGGACATTGAATTACATTTTATTCCCACTCAATATCAACTTGCTGATATCTTCATCAAGCCTCTAGATGAGCCAACTTTCAAAAGATTGATTGTTGAACTAGGTATGCTAACATTGATTTAAAACCTGAAGCTTCAGTACTGACTGAAGAAAACTAAAGCTTCAGCGCTTTCATGCAAAACTGAACAAACTTTCATATGTTAAATATCAGTTCAGTTTTTGCCTATAACCTTTTGTGAGTCCCAAACTGAACAGATCTTTGCAGCCTGCTAAGGGTGATAGCCAACTTGTACAAATACAGATTGACTATATAGAAACACTGACTATGAATACTAATTGTATATGCGGAATCTACACAATAGTACTAAGAAGAACAATGAAAAACTAAACTTTGATTTCTATTAATCTGTTAAAGTGATTACAGATTACTAACTATGAGATATGATTGTATGAGATGTATATTGAACTGATGTCTCTAACTATGCCGTAAGGATTCCTTTTATAGACCAAGGATAAACCCTAATAGGCTTACAAAACGCGTAAAAGATAATACATATCTTTTCCTATAATATCTCATACATATCTCTTAAACGGTACTAACTATTTTCTACTAACGGTACTAACTAACTGATCAGTACTTAACACTTTGTACTGTCAGTACTAACTATAACTATCGGTACTAAGTATTATCACTAACGGTACTAAGTCAAGAATGTATAATTCACAACACCTTTAGCTTGCTTAACTGAAGTAATTGAGCAATCACATATGTCTTATTCATGGATTTGCATGAGCATGTGTGGTTTTGTCGCCTTCGCTGGAGCACATATATTGGTCAAGTTAAGAACTGAACAAAACTGATTTATTTTCTTTAGTTTAGTTTATAAAATGATTTTATCTAATTCTTCAGCTGTCTCTCGAGTGAAGTAACTGAGCAATCACATATGTCTCATTCATGGATTTACATGAGCATTTGGGGTTTTGTCGCCTTCGCTGGAAGATTGTTGATGATGAAGATTACAATAATCTGTTCAGCATAACATAACATCAAACCTGAACCTAGTCTAGTTTTTCAAACATCAATCTCAAGGTTAGTTTTAAAACAAATGTGATTTTCAAAAATAATATTATTTTATCAAAATAATTTCCTTTTCAAAGAAGTTGTTTAAATTAAAATATATTAATAGAGGATATCCAAAAGTTAGAATGACCTCATTATCTTTCTCTCACCTACTTTTTCAGTTAAATAGACGGTTGTTCATTGTTTTAGGTGTCAGATGCATGCTTTGCTGACTTTCATTGAATACAAAGTTTAGCACACATGTTGAAAACAAACCCTAAACATTCCTATAACTTTATAACCTCAAATGATAATTATAATTTCTCAAAGAAAATTTTGTAATTTCATCAATCATATAAATCACAACAAACCTTTCAACACCTCAATCTCACAAATCCATCAAGAACAAACAAAATACACACCTCAAACCAGATCAAATCTTCAAAACCCTAATGGTTGATTCATCATCACACAAACCCTCTTCACCTGAAATCACTCCTAAAGAAGAACATGTCACTCTTGACAAACCCGAAAGCCCAAACCCTTTCTTACCTGCAGATCAGGTTGAGTTCATCTTCGAAGAGATTGCCTTCACCACCAATAATGAAGTTGCACTTCTATATCCCTCGCACCCAAACTCATACTACTTTAGAGAGGTGTCAGACTTCATTTCCAAATGTTTCCTAAAGGAAGCATTTATCAGGGCCCTAACTTAATACAAAGAATACCTGAGTTAATTTTGGTATAGTAAAAAAACCTTAGATGACTCTAAGATTTGGGTATCAACTCCTACAGGGGAAATTAAAGGAGACATAGGTATCAACACCTTTAGGAATGCTCTTAGGGCTCATTACCTACCTCACTCAAGTATGTATGTTTCCTCACCCTCCATAACAATAGTGAGAGCATGGTTTGCAACAATAGGTTACAATGGGGAGATTGGGGCAAAAGGAACTCTCAAAAAGAGTTGTCTTCCTCCTAGGTGGAGGCTACTAATGGGTCAAGTCATCTAGTGTTTAGGTGGGAAAACAGGTGGCCTGGGCCAGATTTCCAACAAGGATGCCACCATCTTGTATTGTTTGGCCAATGGGGTAAAAGTAGATTATGCTAGGCTAATATGGGAGGATATAATTCACAAACTGAGCAAGAAAACTAGGGAAAAGGTTGTTCCTTATCCTAGATTTATATCCCTTCTACTGGAATACATGATGCCTGAATATGATAATGAAGAGCTGATCATAAACCCCACTCAGGTCTTTAGTGTTCACAACTGGGCACTGAAGCCAAACCAAACTGAAGGACCTCCCTTCACTGATCACATGAAGGCCATCTGCAATTTAGATGTGCCTATGGACTCCAAAGATCCTCAACCTTTCTCACAAACTAAGGAGGTTTCCCAAGGCAAAAAGCCTGGAGCTAAAAGTGGACTCAGAAGAAAACAATCTTCAAAACACACATCTGATTCCAAGACTGAGGCATCCAAATCCAAAACTGGCCAATCAGAAAAAGAAACTCAGTCCAGTTCAGCCAAGGACAAAAGCCCAAGCCATCCTTTACCTCCCACACCAATGGTTGGTGAAATGCATAAAGAGGCACAGCAAGCAGCTGGTGGCCCAACATCTTTAGGGGCCACTAGTGAAGATGGAGCCCACCTTCAGCTCAGTAGTGGTATGTCTGCATTTAATTCTTATTGAACCTGTTTTATTCAGCTTCTTTCATTTGCACTCTAAGTCTGCATCAGGACATGAAGCTTTAGCAAATTCCACAATTGAAGCTGATCCTGGACTATCTGCTCCTAATGATTCCATACCCTCACAACAAGGTATGGATGAAGGACCAAAAACTATTAAATTGATCACATATTTGCAGGGACTAATCCAAGTGTTCTTGTAGATCAAACCAAATCTGGTGGAGATGGGTTAAAAACTGCCCAAACTGATTCAGGTACAAATGAGGAGTCTAGAGCTGATGAAATTTCAAAGAAAATAAAGCTGGAGGATTTATCAGATCTCTTGAAAGACACAAGATCTGCCTTTTTCATCCTGACTCCCCAGAAGTTAAACCAATCATTGTTTCAAATGAGAGTGAAGAGGAAGAAGAAGTTGATAAAGATAAAGACACTCATGCTTTTTCTCATGATGTACCTGAAGACACTTTAATCCCTCATCCCCCATCTCTAAAATCGGCTCAAATTCAAGAGTTAATGGCTCAGGTTCAATTACTTCAGTCCTAGAAGGATGAGCTGGGACAACAAAAAGCCAAAAGCTGAAGCTGAAGTTGCCTCACTGAAGGCTATGCCCTCATATCCAGACGTCAACCAGCTCACTAATCTTCTGGTAACCTCTTTAAAGCCTGAACTCTCCAAAATCTTGGCCTCACATAACTTTGCTAGCTGCTTACCAACTGAACTGAAGAACTTCCCTCAAAATTCACTGAATTATCTAGAGAAATTAAAGAGCTAAAGCAGCATGTTAAAGATATGGAAATCGAGCTACCTGGGGACGTGAAAGAGGTTCCAACAAAACTGGATACTTTTACTTCCACTATCTCTAGTCTTACATCCCAGGTTGCTGAACTGAAGAACATTTAATGGGAACTTCCAACGGAGCATCAAGCTTTACCAGTTCTAGTTTCTTCAGTTCAGAAACAGCTCAAGACTTTGGATTCCCTTCCAAGTCTATTAAACAAGGTTACTGAAACCTTGAACAAGTTTGACACTGTAGTGGAAAATGCATCAGAAGCTACGACCAAAGATGTTCCTTTTCAGCAGGTAAAGCAACTGCTTCACCTACTGAGGGGGAGAAGAACACCAATCCAGCTACAACGAATGCTAAACCAAACATGCATGATGAACTTATTGAACTCTTGGGCATAGATGTTGTGACATAGTACTACAACAAGAAGTTACTTTATGATAAATAATGTGACAAGATGATGAAAAAAAGAAAATACTCCAAGATTACAAACTTGTGATTTCTCACACAAAGGGTCCTATATCACTGAAAGTACATAGGAAGATGGACAAGTAAGTCATTCAAACGTCAAAGTCAATGACCACATTTGGCTGAATGGAGAGAATACTACCAAGCTGTCCCTAATAGAAAAGAAAAAGGATGGAAAACCATCTATGGGTTAATAAAGACAAGAATGGAATATCTTGATCAAACTAAAAAAGATCAAAAGATTGACTTTAACAAATCCCTCAAAGAACAAGATCCTCTGAATGAGCTAAATGATTTAGCTAACAAGAAAGGGAAAAGAACTAGTGACTCAACAGACCATTCCAGGTCAACAAAGAAACACAAGTCATCAATTCAACATGAAGAAGAGGTTTATTGAGCAACAAGAACATACAATGTTATAATCTTTTGTATTGACTTTATCTTTTGTAATTGTAATATAATGAAAGTTAATAGAAGTGATTCTCAGTTATGTTGTTCAATTTATATCAGTTGTATAAGAAGAAGTTGTTTTGCTCACTTACAACTGATTAAACTAGGCTAATATGTAAATTCAAATAGGGGGATATTATTGGTTTCAGTCCTAGCCCTTCAGTCTTTCATTAATTTACACATAAAATCCCCTAAGTTGTTTAACTCAAGACTTGAGTCTTTCAGTTTGAGTCACTAAGTTTCTTCAGCTTCAACTCTTTCAGTTCCTTACAAGATGGAAGTATCTTCACTTTTAGTTTATGCAGTGGTCTATAGAATTTAAAAAAGGCCTTTTGAAAGAGCTTCAAGTTCAGCTTGGTTGACAATTCCAAGCTAAACGTTATCTATCTCCTTTACAGAAGATTAAAACGTTTCTTTCACTTCTAGAAGGTCTACAAGGCGGGAAAAAGATTGCTTTATGTGAAAAGGAATAAAGCAATCTCTTTAGGAAAAGGATCTTTTAAAGTTGGTATAGAAGCACAACAACTTTCCTTAAAGGACTGTACCTGGTACTTTAGAGGACGTCTGCATTAAATGGTATCTCAACCACCCATTGGATGCAATGACACGGCGTACTAGGTTAACTTGAGAACCTAATCCCTTTGCCTATAAAAGGAAAGGGATTCCTAAAGTAAATGCTATCTCTTCCAATTAATGTGAAACACATTGAAGAGTTCATTTATTTCTCAAACAAACTGAATAGAAACTGCTAAAGGTAAAGCTTAAGTTCTAGTTGAATAGTTTGTTTTCTTATTTCTTATAACTTTGGTTAGAGAATAAGTTCGAAGGAGATAACACCCCAATTGTCATTCAACCACATTGCTATTTCTCAAGCAAGGTGTGTCATAGATTCTTTATTTGATTATAATAAGAACCTATACGTTGAAAAGTATTTCTGCGTGTTTTAAACTTGTTCTTTATATTATTCATATATATTTGTTTAAAACTCACTTCGCTGCCATGGAATATGATTACTTTAACTTTATAAACCTTATATCAGATTCCAAGGGACCAACACCCTTAAAAGACCTCTTTGATAGTAATTTCTAGGTGCTTACGCCAATGTGGTGGAGGTTTGATCTTTTATCAAGCCTATGGTAATTTAAATACTATAATAGGTAATGAGTGTTAATTTTCCGTTTCCTATATTGATATAATCCATTATACACCCGAGAGAAACAGATAATCCAAACACTTATTGTGAGGTGCTAGTGTATAATTTCCGTGCTTTTAACTACGATGTCTAATTGGTTGTGCCATAAATCTCTTTAAAGAGTAAGTTAAATGCCCCCGGTATTGCTATTGTCTAGGTAGAAAAGCTCATTTGCTTGAGGACAAGTAAATCCCAAGTGTATGCGTATTCGATGAGGTGTCATTTATATCACTCTTTGGGCATTTAACCCCCCTTAAATACGCATAGATTCTCAGATACTAGCTTAATCGTTCTTTTTTGTGTTTTAGCACTTAATGGAAATTTGAGAAAATACACATACTTAGACTCCCATTTTGGGAGAACGTATGGCAAGAAAAAATTTTTTTTACAACTCTACACGAAATGTTGGTGATCAGAATAAGTCTTATAGTGCGTGGAGACGCGTCAAGACTACAAGAACGCATCATCAGTTTCTTCTGACGGCGTTTGTACCCACCGATCACAGAAACCCTAATAAGATTCATCGTAGAGACGGCGTAGCGGACTTACACGCGACGCCGACGCGATTGGAAGGTAGTAGGGATGTGGGGACGCCTAGAGTTTAAGGTTTTAGTGTTGGGAAACTTAGAGGAACGAATTGAAAACCTTGTGTACAAATATTAACCAGATTTTGGGGGTATTTTAGGGTTCTCAAACCCTCTCGTATCATCCCTAACTCTATGTTTTAATCAAGTGAAGTTTAAATATCCTTTTAATCTTTCAATATGTCTTATTATTTGGTTAATTGTTGCTCTTTACTTGCTTTTAATACGCTAGGCTAGATTTATTAGTGTTTTCTTATAATTGCATGAAACTTGTGTTATTAATCTTTTACTATTGCTTCTTGTGATGCGCTGTGCGCGTTAGGCTCTAGAAAACTAGCCATAAGATATTACATTGGCATAGACGGCTAGAGAAACGTGATTGTGTAGAAAAGATACCATCGCAATAGTCTTTATAGTACCTTGCCCTAATATGGTTGATCACCTTTTAAGTATTTAAATGTGCGTAATGTACTCTTAGGGGCTTTGTAATAGTCTTCATACTACCCTACTTGTGCGTTGCCTTAACGGAATATTACATAGACGGCGGGTTCGTGTAATTCGTTCAAGACTTAGGAAATACTTACACATTACATCACAAGGGTGAGGGGCAATATGATTTGGAGGATCAACTAAAGAGTAATGCATGATTAAATAAACACGATTTTTTTACCTATACGAGTTTCACATTAGTTTAGATTTAATTTAGTTTAATTAGATAATTATTTTAAAATCAACCTCCTTCAAACCCGAGATTTTACTTGCTTTCATAAAAATATAAAAATACAAAAATAATATTCTTTCAACCCTTAGAACTTAGTTACATTTAGTTCAAGCCTTCCCAACACTATTCCCCTAGATAACGATGACAACCCCTAAGTCTTGCCTACACTACACTACAACGGTTAGATGTACTGCCTACGGAGCTGTAAAACTTTGTGCTTTTACAACGACCGCATTACGTACACGTCGCGTACACTTTTTACGGTACTAAGCTAAATACCGAGTTCTACTTCAAGATAGAACTCAATCCTAACACACTACTGTTTTTAAGGCCAAAATACTAACCAATCATACAACTATATTACACAAGATAAATAGATGATGGTGGATAAATATCACAAATGTGATGACACTACTAAACTAATAACACTTGAAACCTGATATCTTCTTTGTGTTCTTTACTAAAGAGTGAAATGATTGGATCACTTGTAATAGATTATATAACAAGTATAATGATCAAAGAATATATGAAAATTTTCTTGAATACTGGGGGACACATCTCAGCCATCCATCTAAAACTCATCTATGACTGAGATTAAAACTCACTTATTAAACAAAAAAAGAAAATTAATAAAAAAGCGGAGGGGTATTGTGGTCATTTCACGTCCCACAACAACCACACCTCCAATCACTCACACCTTGTCTTTTTTAGATCTATCATTCTCTCTCTCTCTCTCACCTAACACACACTAAAAACACACACACACAACACATCGGATCTGAATCTATCATCACAAACATCTTATCGATCGATTATCTCCTTTATAAATCGATCATCTCCTTCTTCAGTTCATTAACATCAGGTAAAACTCATCCGGTCTGTTTTCATTTATCTTTTTTTTAGCTTATTTGATGTGAATAAGCTTATAATCCAGCTTATTATTTTTTAGCTTATTTGATGTGAATTTATCTATGAAGTTAGTTTTGATGTGAATAAGATGATCGCTTTTTTTAAGCTTTTAAATTTATCCTTTTTTAGCTTATTTGATGTGATTAAGCATATGAATTTATCATCATCTGATAAATTCAGCTTTTATCGTGTTGAATGATAAGCTAACTTATTAGGTGATTGATGTAAATAAGCTTATGAATTATCATCATCTGAATTTATTATGCTGGATTATAAGCTAACTTATTAGCTTATTTTTATGAATTATCAGGTTTTATGGCTTAATCTACGCTGAACAGATATAATATGACTTGTTAGTGAAAAATCATATATGATAAGTTGCTTGAAAAAACTGTAAAAACTTACTATATCATATATGATATAAGCTAGGTTGTAAGCATTTATACTATATCATATATGATAATGTGCTTGAAAATAAAATACAATTAGTTTGTGATCTCCTGGTGAGTAGTAAAAAGTTAGTTTTGTATATAATATTATATATGATAATCTACTTGAAAGTCAACTTCTTTAACACTATAATATATTATATATGATAATGTGCTTGAAACTAAAATGCAAGCAAGTCTGTCAAATCCTGGTGAGTAAATAAAATTTACTTATGTGTAAAATATCATATATGATAATCTACTTGAATGTCAACTTCTGTAACACTATAATATATCATATATGATGATGTACTTAACACTAAAATCAAATCTTTTTATTTGTGTAGAGAAAGTTGTTTTCAATGTAATTTACACAAGAAATGGAAATACACAAGATGAGACTTAGGTTTGCAACAAAGATCCTAACACATGACATAAACATCCGCATAAAGAAGATGAGCAACGAGGCACATGCCTTTGCAAAGAAGCACACAGACAAACAAGCGAAGCAAAATCTCATAAGGGATGCAGTCGTAAAAAGGAAAACAAGCTTAGGATTCGTAAAAGAGTTGACAGTGCCATCTAATGCAGTTACTTTTGAATGTAGACAATATTTACTAGTTTTCATTTTTAATTACTTGTAGTATGTACTGGTGGTACCATAGTGTGTACCACATTTTTGGGATCCGTTGATCAATCTTTAACTATGTAATGCTACGACATCTCTTTTATGCTGATGATGTGGTCTTCATAGCCCAATGGTGTGATTCGAATATCATCAGTCGTGTGTTTTTTTTTTATTTTACAGTAGGAGAAAATATTGTAGATTGTTTCAATACAAAAATAATGGTAGATAAAAAATGTTGAACTTAATGTTATATCATATATGATGGTATGATTCAAACTTGTAAAATACAAAAATCAAATGTGATTAGTCAAAACAAAAAAGAAATAATGTAAAATCGATTGTGATGAACCAGTATATCATATATGATATATAAAAGGTAAAATTATGTAACAAATAAAGATCCAACACTTATTCATAATCAAAAGAGTACTTTTTAACAATATCATATATGATAACTCAAATAGAAAGTAACCTAATGTAAAATCACATATGATATACCTAGGATATCATATATGATAAACACTTATTCATAATCAAAAGACACAAAAACAAAGAGTCTGCTGAATTCATGATTAAACCAAAACCTTCTTATTATTGAAACTACTATTCTTCTTCTTAAATCAATTCTTCTTCGTTTTTAATCAAATCTACTTTTTCTTGAACAACTTCATCTTGGGCCACGACGACTTCATCTTGATCCTTAAACATACCCGTGCACGTCCTCTTGTTATGATTAGTACCTCCACACAATGAACATGAATTCCTGTTCCTCATACCTTTTTTAATCGCTTTCTCTTTCCCTCCTTTAATACGCACCTTTCAATCTCTGAAAAAATAAAAATGAAAATAAAAGAATAAATAAACAGTCACCTGGAAAAAATGAAATATCATATATGATAATCAGATGCCATATACATATGAAAAAGCAATACCATATCTGATATCATATATGATATACGTACGAAATATATCATATATGATATATCAAACACATTAACCAAAAGCTACTTACAACAGCTTATTGCTAACTGATAAGCTAAATACACCTTAATTCAGCTTATATCAACACATTAATCTAATAGAGCTTATTCAGAACATAAAAATAGCTAATAATAAAGCTTATTAACACTAGCAACATAAATAAGCTAATAAGATAGCTTATAATTCATCAAAATAAGCTAATAAGCTAGCTTATAACTCAACAAAATAAATACAGATGATGATGATTAATAAACTTATTTATATAAATCACCTAATAAGTTAGCTTATCACTAGCAATAATTAATTCAGATAATTCGTTCAAAATAAGCTGAATTATAAGCTCATAAATTAGTAAGCTTAATCACATCAAATAAGCTAAAATAAAAACAGATCTGAACCTGATGTTAATCAACTGAAGAAGGAGATAATCGATTCAAAATAATTTAATCGATTGAAGATCGATCGATTAGTTGTTTGTGTTGATGGATCGATTAGTTGTGGATCGGTGTAGAGAGAGAAAAAAAATGCAGGTATGTGTGTGTATCAAATGAGCTGGTGGTAATAGAAAAATAAATTTATATATAAGACAAAAATACCCCTCTAGTGTAAATAGATAATTTAATCTCATCCATTGGATGAGATGAAGATGAAGGGTGGGGATGAGTCCCCCGGTATGTACAAAATGTTTGGTATCCAAATGAACTTAAATCTTATGTGGTGTTTGTTTTTTCAGAAATGCCTCTTAACAGCATTTTAATCTGACTCATTCAGACGCGGTCAGACATTTGGGTCTTTAAGACTGTTTGTTTTTTTCAAGTCATTCAGAGGCAGCAAGAGGCTAGCCGTGTTAAGAGTGTTTGTTTTTTTCTTGTCATTAAGAGGCGGTAAGAGGCATAAACCTCTTACTGAACTAGATGTGGAGGGGGTGTCAGGTGTTTACTAAATTAAGTGGTAACAAAAGATTGTCTTAACTAGCCACTTATTGGGGAGACTCTAGTTTTAATGAGTCCCCCAATTAAGAGGCATTAAGGGTTGAGCCCACTCATTAAGTGAGATTAAGAGAAAAAGAAACACCCACTTAATGTCTTTTTTCTTACTTTTTTTTCTACTTTGTTATGATTTTTTTTTATTTTGGTGTTTTTTTTTCATTTCTTGATTTTATTTTTCTTGTTTCACTTTTGTCTTTTGTATTAAAAGTATTAAATACAATCATTGGATATGTTTTGTTAGATAAAGAGTATATAAGATGATATATGTCAACTCATATTTTGTTCAAATTGAAGGGTGCGGTTTCAGACTCATACATTTCAATTCTAACGTGACACATTTAGTTAATCGTTTTAA
>BQNB010081992.1:0-29461 GCA_026074375.1 Tanacetum coccineum | reverse complement strand
AGATAAACTAAAAGCTACGTATCTAATTTTAGAAATAAATAAATATCTGAAGTAGCTTATTACATACTCATAATTCCAAACTGCGATAATGTAACAAAGGGTATATCAGTCTTTTACTACCACTCTTCTCAACCAAACCCCGCATCTTTCTTCTGTATACACAGTGAAGATTTAAGACCATATTCACATGGAACGGGGATCGCTCCGGTACGGGATCGCGGTACGGGATCGCGGTTCGCTATTTCTTAAAATCTGGTACGACGGGGGGTAGGCTCATTTCGGTTCGATGTACCATATATTCCGGTTCGGTGTACCAAATACTTTGGTACGGCGTACACAATACTAATATTGTTTAGTTTCATATAATTTTACACATTTACAAGTCATAACTTATAATCAAACATCAATGATATATAAATATTAATAGGCTTGCAAACATAAAACATTTCATTCGATTTAATACTTAATGATGAAGGAAAAACATAATTGAAGGAAAAACATATTGCAAAGTTCAGAAGGAATCATATGATTCTATTCCTTATCAAGATTTTCCCACTGCATGTCTTCCAATCTCAAAGTCGAGCCTTCTAAGTTAGTGCTTTCAGGATTCATATACCATTTGTGCGTCTTCAACAAGATCATAGAACTCTTGAGTCATGCTTTTCTCACGTTGATCTAGAGTTCTTTTGTGATCAAATGTCATTATGAAGATATGTTGTTTTTTGAATGCTTTGAAGATATGGAATGGATATATGGTTAACAGTATGGTACTATGGTTTATACAGTAATGAAACACAAAAACCTTCAAAGTCCTTGGTTAATAGTCAGTACCATAGTCACAAAAACCTTCAAAGTCCTTGACTCAGAAGACGTTTCACACACAAAAACCTTCAAACTTCCCATTTCCCATCCAAACACAATAAACCTTCAAACCTCCCATTTACACACAATTGTATTACATAGCCATCAAACGCGTTTTCGAGGCCTATAAATCACAGATTTGCTAAGTGTTAGGATCCCGATTTGCTAATGGTTGAATCGCCGAAAAAATTTCGGGTTGGGGGGGGGGGGGTTATGGGACGATGATGGAACGACAATGGGAACGATTCTTCGCGATCCACGCATCCCACCAGATCGCTAACCGTACCAGAATCGGGAAACGCCGTACCAGATCGAAAATCGCCAAGGGTTTGGCGATCCCTGTGACTATGCTTGGGAATATCTTTCGCCATAGAATTGCGACTTTAGATTTGGTATGTAGTTTAATTGAAGGACTTGACTACTTGTTTACATCTTAACATGTTTGGATAGTGGCTAAGCGAAGATAACTTTGCGGGCGTGTAGTTGTGCCATTTTGGTAGTTGTAAATCTATATTATAGAACTTAACCTCATGGCCTTATGTGTCTTTGTGACGTAATCTTTGTGCAACTTGTTATAATTAAGCTCAGGTAGTTTTTAGTTTTGGGACCAATTGCGCTCCTATCAAATAAGTTGAACCAACTTGCTAAAAACTGTTAAAGGATGTATGATGTGAAGAACAAATACAGTCTCTTTTAGTTTTGAATTTGCTGTAATCTGCTTTCATGGGGGTCACCAACTTCTTAGACAGTTGCAAAACTTGAAAGCTTTAATAATTTTTATGATTAAGCACCAAAGTGTATGGGATCATACGCATAAGAATCAAGCATTTTCCAGGTGCTATTTTGTTGATACTGACTACCCCTGGATAATAGATGCAAATTGTTGGTCTTAGTCAGTTAGTCATGTCATAGACCCTCAAACCTCAGAAAGGTCATTACTGTAAGTAACAAAAGTTCCTCAGAGTTGCATTTGGATCATTGGCAATAATTTTGCCTCCAGAAGTTGTAGCAGATTGTTTCTGGAAGCTTGTCCAATATCCCAAGTAATTGTTAAAGTTGTTAGCCGTAAAGTTGGTACCTTTTTTTTTATTCTTTTGGCAAGCTGTTGAAATATGTTATTTGCTGCATAGCCCTGTGTATGGTGAAGTGTGGCATTACATTTGTACATTCTGATATCTGAATTTGACCCATGTTGAAAGAGTGAGTCCGTGCTGCAAGGACACAAATACATGCTCAATTGCTTTTCAAATTCCTTGATATCCGGCATGCTTATATATGCATGTGCTTAGAAGTTTAAACCAACCCTATTGGAAAAGAAGTTATTATTTTGCACTAGATTGCTTCTCAGTTGTAATGTAGATTGTTAGTATTGTGACTTGAGAATTGTGTATTGCTAAGACTTCCTTTCCTCTATTTTTTTGTCAAAACAAAACTCACAAAACTCAATTGCTTAACCGTTTGAAAGCAAAAAACAAAAGTAAAAAAGGTAACAAATTCGCCGCTGTCTAGATGACTCTGTTCCCCACAACGACGATCACTGCTTGAGCAGTGTGTTGACTGCCTCCCCACACTGGGGTACACGGTGCTGTAAGAGATTCAATTGATATAGCATGAATCTGCAACAACCCATGGTGGTTTATCCAAACTTGGAACTGATGCACAAAGCGACAATAGACCAACAACTGGTTTGTTGCTTAAAAGATTTGTGAGCAAGACACTTAAGCCATAGAGCACACAAAGCTCCACCGATATCGGACCAGAACTTGCGACGTCTAAATAAACACTTAAAACAAGCAACAACAACAAAAAAAGAGTCCAAAAGATCTTCCAATCAAGACAACCCAATTGCTGTAAACTAGATTTTGTTATGTTACTTGCATATGCTTCAAATTAGCTAAGATGAGCACAAGAATAACAAAATCTATTTTGGGTTGATGCACACAACAATAAACTGCTTTAGGTTAAAAGTTCATGTTAAACAATGTACTAGTATAAAAAAAAGCAAATGATTTAGTATTGACAAGTGAAAGGTGAAAAGTCTGGGGAGTAATACCAATATTGATTACAGTTTAGTTAACTCCTTTCGTCGGAATCCGAGAAGTGGTGTGGAAGAATTTCAACTCGACAATCTCTCCAGGTTGGTTAGCACGATTACCCTCTCATCTGCTGTTGACAGGTACGTTTGGTCGCTTGAAAATTCAGGGGAGTTTTCGGTGAAGTCTATTCGGCAAGTGATTGATGCTAATTGTTTTTCTGTTATTCACCCGCTACGAGATGGTTAAGAATCTGTGCCTCTTAAGTAACAGCATGGCGTAAAAGAAAAATGGATGGCCTGCCCACTAGAATGAATATATCTCGTCGCGGTATTGAAAATTGACATCATATTTTGCCCTATTTGTAACAGTGGGGCTAATCGGTCTGTCATAGGGTTTTCCAATGTAATTTGTTAGACAGTTGGCTCGGAAAATATCGTCTTGGTGAATGTGGATTACTTATGTTTCTTCTTTATAGGAAGGTACACTTGGTGTATCTCTTAGGCGTCAGCAAATCACAAAGCGTGTTTGAAGGGCATCTTTTATTGTTAGGTGGCGTTTGGATGTTCCGTAACAAGATTCTTTTCGAGAAGGATACTCCTTCACAGGCGAGGATTTTTGATAACATTGTTTCTAATTATTATTATTTATGTAAGTTTAGATGTAAAGCCTCGTTCAAATGAATCGATTGGCTTAAAAACCCGTATCTTGTAATTGTCTAATTCTAGCTCTTTGCTAGTCGTTTAATAAAACTGCTGTTAAAAAAAAAATACCAATATGGATAGTCGAATAATAAACTCCTATCATCACATTATAATTGGTAGTGCAAAAGTTCAACACTTTCTATGTCCGAGACCACTTTCATAATTAGTAGTGACATTAGTATTGTATTTCTAGCCCTTTCACCTCCTATGCAAACAATATAAATTGTTACAATGTTGAATGATAAGGATCAAGGGAATTTGACCCGAATACACTAACAACCCAAAATTGTTTTCTTCTAGTAAGTTTTTCATGATTTGAATATCATACATTTTTTAAAGAAATTGTGTGGTTGAATTAACATTTGAGTTTCAGACTTTGGATATAATGAAAAAAGTAAAAAGTGTATTGTCTATGAAACAATGTTTGTTGTGTGCAAATCATGTTCTTACAAAGATTCATCTTGATATTTTGTATATATTATCTTAAATAGAGAAATTGAAGTGTGTTCTTGTTTATCATATAAATATATATCAGTTATGTTATATAGATCAGCTTAAATACATTGTTGTCATGGTGCATTCATACATTTTGCTTTGATCCTTGATACAGCTTAAATTACATATATATATATTTTTTTTTCGTTTATTTTCATGAATGTAGCTAATGCGAAAGATGAACTTTCCCTTCACTGGTTAGGTTTGATACTTAATCGGGTACGGGTATCATCAGCAATCTTTTGATCCGCAACATATTAGTATTGTTTCGGATGTCTTTCAGTTATTACTATAATATATTGTTAAATGTTATTTGGTTAGTAAAACTATTGCATAGTTCTAGGTGATTTTGACACTTAGCTCGATTTGTTTAATGTTCGCACACCACTGGTGTTTCAGGTGTTCTCTGTCATTTTAAAATGCGAATTGATGTTTTGCTCAGTGTGCTAATTGCTATATATGGTTTTTGTCTCTGCTCCATGTCATTTTGTTTGTATTGATAATTTTGATATGTATATGAAACTTCTTATTCTGTTAATGTGTAAATTATATTTGTAGGCGATTGACAATTGGTTATTATGACAAACAATTGCTAATTCATTATTTGTTCAAAAATATATGTGTCATGCTCCCCGGTTGAATGCAATTGTTAAGGTGTATAATCTTGAGATTTAAGGAAAGCAGTTACATTTGATTGACATAATGTACGATATAGGGATTTGTTACGCACTATGTTATTTACCTTATTTAAATATGGTACGAAACTGACTTTAACATCACATGTGCTTTGATGTAAAATTTCATTTGCTATCTACATGCTAGAATGGCGATGATGCCACTGGTCTCGATACTGAATTGGCTAAAAGGCAATAAATCAAGGGATTGGTTGGAGCTCCCATCAGATGTTATGGTCAATATACTAAAAAGTATTAGAGTACATTATATTTAGTGTAATCGGCCAATTGGCCCAAGCCCATAGTCTAGAATATTCTGTTGTATCTTATATATAAGTTGGCTTTTATCAATAATAATCAAGCAATTATTCAAGCAATCAATCAATCTAATATGGTATCAGAGTCTATATCGATTCACTCCTAAAATACCTCATCTCAATCGTCCCCTCCCCTATTCTTCTCTACCTCACATCATTAATCATTAAAAAAAAATTAAAAAAAATACTGTTCATCGCGTTACCATTCATCAGCGTACTATTTACCGGTTACTGTTCATCGACGTTACTGTTCATTGAGTATTGTTCATGGACGTTACTGTTCACTGGCGTTACAGTTCATCAAAAAAAAAATAGAAGTTATTCCTATGGCTTCTCGTGATCAGCAATGGTATATGGATACTGGAGCAACTTCTCACCTTTAATCTCACACCGGTAACCTTCATACATCTTCTCTTAATCGTAATTTTCATTCAATTATTGTCGGAAATTGATCATCTATACCTGTCACCCACTCTGGCCATGTACAAATACCTAATCCATATCGCCCCCTCCACCTTAGAAATGTTCTTGTCACACCCAATATTATTAAAAACCTTGTTTCAGTACGTAAATTCACCACCGATAATAAATGCTCCATTGATTTTGATCCATATGGTTTCACTGTACGAGATTATCATACCCGTCAAACCCTTCTTCGTTGTGACAGCACGGGTGATCTATATCCTTTACACGTTGCCGCCTCAGCCTTCGCCCTACTTACTAATAATCATTCCCTTTGGCATCAACGTCTTGGCCACCCTGGTGACGCTGTAATTCACACACTGTCGTTACGTGGCCTTGTGTCTTATAATAAATAAAATACTCAACACTTGTGTCGTTCCTGCCAGTTAGGCAAACAAACAAAACTTCTCTTCTAACGATCTACCACTATTGTCACTTCTCCCTTTGACATTATTCACTCAGACCTTTGGACATCTCCTGTCTCTAGCATGAGTGAATATAAATATTATGTCTTTTTCTTAGATCACTATTTATATTTTTTATGGGTCTATCCACTTAACAGAAAATCTCATGCGCAGTCAAAACTCCTACACTTTCGTGCCTTTGTAAAAACCTAATTCAACCGTGAAATCAAAGCCTTTCAATGTGATCATGGTGGAGAATTTGACAACAACTCCCTCCATGAATTATTTGCCACTAATGGCATTCAATTTCGTTTCTCATGCCCACGCACATCTCAACAAAATGGCAAATCTGAACGCATGATTCGTACTATCAATAACGTAGTACGTTCTCTCCTCTTTCAAGCCTGTCTTCCTCCCGAGTATTGGGTCGAAGCACTACTCACTGCTGCTTACTTACTTAATATCCTCTCCTCTACCTCTATCAATAATGACATCCCTTACATAAAATTATTTAACAAACCACCCTCTTACACCCACCTACGCGCGTTTGGATGCCTTTGTTACCCTTACACCTTTCCATCGCACAAACTTGCCCCTCGTACCACACCATCTATCTTTCTCGGGTACCCTTACAATCATCGCAGATATCGATGCCTTGACCTGAACACCAACAAAATTATCATTTCTCGACATGTCACATTTGACGAAACCGTCTTTCCCTTCGGCTCCATGACTCCAACTAAACCCCTCTCATACAAATTTTTAGATGATAATCTAGACACCTCCCTCATTGCACTTCACCTACTTACCACACATACTTCTCCTCAACAAACACCACCACAAACAACCCTAAAAACAACCCCACAAACAACTTCACAATCAACACCTCCAACTCCTCTATCAACACCATCACCACAAACAACACCGACACCACCACCAACCACCCCCCTACCACCACCACCACCACCACCACCCACCTCGCAACACCCTATGATCACATGCTCTAAAGTAGGGATTGTGAAAGCCAACCCCAAATACAACTTACATGTTACCACCTCCTCCCCTATCCCCAAGTCTTCTTTCCATGCCCTTCGAGATCCCAAGTGGAAACAAGCTATGTGTGACGAATATAAAGCTCTCATTGACAATAACACATGGGTACTTGTTCCTCGCCCACCAAATGTCAACATTGTCCGCTCTATGTGGTTGTACAAACACAAATATAATGCGGACGGGTCCTTAAATCGGTACAAAGCTCGACTAGTTGCAAATGGTCGTAGTCAACAACAAGGCATCGACTGCGATGAGATATTTAGCCCTGTTGTCAAACATGCTACCATACGGACTGCTCTTAGCTTTGCAGTTTCTTGAAAATGGCATATTCATCAGTTAGACGTGAAGAATGCATTTCTTCACGGCCATCTTACAGAGACAGTTTACATGCACCAGCCACCAGGATTTACTGATTCAGCTCATTCTGATTATGTTTGCCTTTTGCAAAAGTCGCTTTATGGCCTTAAGCAGGCCCCCCGAGCTTGGTTTCAATGATTTTCTAGCTATGTTATTCGAGCCGGTTTCTATCACAGCAAAACTGACTCGTCTCTTTTCATCTTTCACAAGGGGCCAGACACAGCTTACTTACTACTATATGTGGATGATATCATTCTTACAGCTTCTTCTACTTCACTCCTGCAACGTATCATCTCTTTACTACATGCGGAGTTTGCTATGACAGACCTTGGCCCACTCAACTATTTTCTCGGTATATCTGCCACGCGTACTACCTCTGGCATATTCTTGTCTCAGACAAAATATGCTACCGAGATTCTTGAGCAAGCACAGATGCTTAATTGTAATCCTTGCAGGACTCCAATTGACACCGAGAAGAAGCTTGGACCTGAAGGATCACCGGTCACTGATCCTACTTTATATCGCAGCCTTGCCGGATCACTTCAGTACCTCACCTTTACCCGACCCGATTTGTCATATGCAGTTCAACAGTTATGTCTTTACATGCATGATCCTCGAGAGCCACACCTTAATGCTATGAAACGTGTTCTTCGTTATCTTCGAGGAACCACTGATCTTGGATTACAGCTATTTCGGTCTACTACATCACAGCTTATTGCATACTCTGATGCTGACTGGGCAGGTTGTCCGGCTACGCGCCGATCTACTTCTGGATACTGTGTTTTTCTTGGTGACAACCTCCTGACGTGGTCCTCCAAACGTCAGGACACGTTGTCTCGTTCTAGTGCTGAGGCTGAATACCGAGGGGTTGCGAATGTTGTAGCTGAGACATCTTGGATTCGCAACCTCCTTCGTGAACTTCATACCCCACTTTTCACAGCGACCTTGGTCTACTGTGATAATGTCAGTGCTGTATACATGTCTGCAAACCCAGTACAACATCAGCGCACCAAACATATAGAGATTGACATTCATTTTGTTCGTGACAAAGTAGCAGCAGGTCATGTTCGAGTTCTTCATGTCCCTTCTCGATTTCAGTACGCAGATATCTTCACAAAAGGTCTTTCATACCCGTTGTTTGCTGATTTTAGAGCGTCCGTAAAACTCCCGCTCCAACTGCGGGGGCGTATTAGAGTACATATTATATTTAGTGTAATCGGCCCATTGGCCCAAGCCCATAGTCTAGAATATTCTGTTATACCCTATATATAGGTTGGTTGTTATCAATAATAATCAAGCAATTATTCAAGCAATCAATCAATCTAATAAAAAGAATTGGTGTGATTGAAATACTTGAGAATGCACAAAAAGTCTGCACTACCTGGCGTAACATATGTAAGGACCCTGATATGTGGAGGGCCATCAATATGAGTGGCTTATGGAATCCATATGAGAATACAAAATGGGAACTGCAAGAGATGTGAAAGCATGTTGTGGATAGAAGCCAAGGCAAATTGGTTCATTTCACCGTCTCTGATTTTTGCAATAATGAGCTTCTTCTGTATGTTGCTGAAAGGTATGTGAGTCAATGCTACTTCGCCTTTTTTTATTTTAATTAATAATCAAATATGTTTATAGTTTTTCTTTATCCATCATTTTGTGTACAATTTAAAGAAAGCTCAATTGGCCACATAATTTTTTTTTCCGAAACATGGAGGAAAAAATGATAATCGAAGAAAGATAATCTTTTATAAGTAGAAGGGTAGGAAATCTGATAGTCAATAGCTTAATACGCACCACTAAATGATCTTATCTTTTAACTTTTTCTGCTCATTCAACAGATCAAGTCAGCTTAGACATCTAGAAATCGCATCAGGTTTTGATGATATGCATGAAGGCTGGCTTGAGGCTTTGAAGACATTTCTGTTACCCGAGGAACTCAACCTTTACAATACAACAATCTCAAAAGAAGCTATTGAAACTGCTGGCCGTTATTGCCCAATGCTTAAAAAACTGAATAAATCAAAGAGAACTTATTATTATTGAAGATGATGAGGTAGGGATTGCTATTGGGAAAAACCTACCTCATTTAAGGCACCTTGAACTTATCAGAAGCCACATGTCAAATACTGGATTGCTAGCAATTTTGGATGGTTGTTGTCAGCTTGAATTACTTGACTTACGTGAGTGCATATACATTGATCTCACGGAAGACATAGTCAAACGATGCTTAGGACAGATTAAATATTTAATAGTGCCGGGCGATTCTATTGAAGGCTGTCCGTATATTAATGACACGTCTGACGGGGAGTACACAGTCTGGGATTATGATGATCCTACTGGCTTCGCAAACTTAAATGAGATGTTCGTTGGCATGTTCATGGAGCATAGTTTTCGATGAAAAAATGTGGGTTGGTTTATTGGTGTTACCAACAAAACTTGCAAAGATTCCATGTGAAGTGGTTTCGATTTTCGTTTTGAAGGAGTAGGTGTTGCCTGCAAGAACAATCTTCTTTTGGCTTTTATTACGTAATTCAACTTTGGTAGTTGCTCTTATGCTTATGCTTTTGTCCAACTTTTGGAAAGTGTAGTAAACACTGTAGTCTAATATGCTTATATGCTATTGCCTTCTTGGAAGTGAAATGAAACCTTAATTTTCTTACAACTTGTTTAAACTGGTTTGTTACAGCATATCAGACTCAGTATAGCCTAATTAGCTAAATGGGGTCGATTAGAGGTAATCCGGTTTTCAGAGACATAACCTTTGATATACTTGAAATGAACCTGTCCACAGATTTTCATTCTTTGATTCTTTTTTCTACTTAGAAACCAAATTCTAGTCATTTACACAAAACAGTTTGAACTTTACCAGAAAGTCAACTGTTATAGTTTCTTTTTTGAATCCTGTATAAATATGTTCTGAAGCACATTTTCTTCTTGAAATAACCAAATTCCCATTTGCTCAGTTTCAGCTTAATCATGACAACACCCTATCTTCAAAATTGATTATGGAATGGAAATAGCCAATTCCGAGTGAAGAAGAGAATGTTGTTTGGTAATTAATGTGAGTGGCGTTAGCAGTTGGCATATAGGTTCTCCTTATAACTTTTTTGTCCCATTGTGAACTAATATCGTAATCATATCTGATTCATGCTACGCGTGTTCTTTAATTTGAAAAGTTACACTTACAGTAAACAAATTAAATGTTCTATTGATATGTAAAATGGATATAATAAACGAGGAATACACTCCAACCTTTTTAATCAAAGTATCATACGCAGTGGCGAAGATTGCTCTCTAACTACTTTGCTATCTTTCTTTTATCTGCTCCGACAACTCATTTGAAGTTGTTAAACTAACATCTATCTTGCTATCTTCGATACGTGTCTACTTCTCTACATCAACACCTTTAGTTGAAAACGACATTTTCTACATACTATCCTTAATTTCCTTCGACCCAATTTCCTCACAAGCGTCATCTTCAATTTCATTTTCAAGCTCGTGTTCAGTCTCATCTGCTTCATTGTCCAAGGGGACTTCTGATGAGCTTTGATAGTCATCATCTTCAATGGAGTTGTTTGATGAACGTGCTTGATATTCTTCATCAAGCTGATCAAAGTCTTCGTCTGAGTGCCATTTTTGTTCTTCCAGTGCTTCAAGCTTCTTAATGGCTTCCATTGCAGAATTTGTGACCTTTTCATAATCAACCGCGTATCTACAAAGACAACATGAAGCATATTGATATTAGTTCAACCAAGTGGATTAAAAAGGTAAAAGGGATGGTTAATAGTAAGTGATTATGTATGTACTTGTTTAGATCAAACCCTGTAGAAACAATAGCTGATTCCATCTGTGATACTAGATCTGTCGAAGAGTTGACCATATTGGCGGTCATGTATCCACCATGTCTTGCTATCTCAACCAGAAATTGCATGTCAAGAGCAAACTGATATGAAAACAGAAGTTAACAAAGTTCGCAATTGAGGTGGTTACTTCTTAAGGATAGATCTAGTTTACCTGATACAATATATTAGACTGCTGATCACTTGTACCCTCGTTGTCGTGTATCATCCACTTTTCGCCATTTTTTGATATCCAATCAAATGTAGTCTCGACAACCTCTGTAAGTAAGCTCACCAACCAATCAAATTCAACTATATTGTCTTCTGCAAGTTCTTCGACTTTCCTTAGTTCCAGGAACAGTATCTGATCATTTCACTTTACAATGTCAGATATGCAGTACATTGATATAAACCAAACTGATAATAGTAAATTGAAACAAATAGCAACCGAAATCGGATGCTTGTAAATAAATAACAAAAGTAAATCCTATAAAACAAGAAGAAAATAAAACAAGAAATCCTAATGACTAAAACACTTCCCCTTATATATAAGTGCAGATTACTTCTTCCTCAAACTAATACCAAAAATAAACCATTGACCATTGAATAATAGTTAATGATAATTAATTCCTTTGACTAACATAATTAACTATTGACCATGTCAAAGGATTCATATCATCACCCCCGCCCTGAAAAACCACCTTGTCCTCAAGGTGGAGCGTGTTCCTCGTCATACCCCCTTCTATCTCCTCCTCCTCATCATCATCCACGAGAAGAAGCTGAAGTGCTTTCTCTGGACATCGATGTCCTGGAAGGAACTTCTCATCACATCGATAGCAAATCCCTTTAGCTTTCTTATCTGCGAACTCTGAGTCTGTCATGCGTTTAAACGAAGCCCCCCTGCAACCACGGCTGGAGGCCAAGAGCTATCACCACCTGTTCGGTTTGCGGCCTTGGGGGTTACCCCCTTACTTGTTTCATCAATGATTAATGCTAATTCCATGGCTTGACTCAATCCCGTGGGTTTCTGAGTTTGTACCGCCGTGCGTAGCTCCTGTTTTAACCTCTTTATGAAAATTCCCTCGAGTACATCCTCTTGTAACCTTGGTAATTGTGCCGCCATCTTCTCAAACATAGTGATATAGTCTCGAGCGGTCCCGCTCTGGCTAATGGCGAAAAATTGTTCATGTAAGGTACCCGCTTGCGAGGATTGAAAACGAACTAGCATCCGTCGCTTTAAATCTTTCCAACTCCGGAACGGTTCCCTGTTGCCACTCTATCGAAACCAAGACAGGGTTGGACCGTCTAGGCACATCATCGCAGCCTTGAGTCTCTCCTCATAAGTCACTAATCCTTGTATGTCAAAAAATCTCTCCGCCAGGTAAACCCATCCATATACGTCATCCCCGTTAAAAAGAGGCATCTTTAGTTTACGTAATCGATAATCAGTCCCCGGCACCCACCCCCGTTCGTTCCCGTGAACAAGTGGCGGTAGTATTGTTTGATTTGGCCCCGGGAAAAACCTACCAGTGTTTACCAATGAAACATAAGAGAAATTTTGAAACATCCCCTCGGTACTTACCGGTAGCATGCGGTTATGGCTGTTGTGTTCCCCTGTCTGAAACGGCCCAAAAAATGCACCATTCGACCCACATGGAATCGGAAACCCTTGCGAGTCAAACTGGAGGCCAGGAAAGCTATTATACGCATAGGTTTGTGTGGGATGTTGTGGTTGCTGATAAATCAGCGGCTGGGTAACGCCATTAAAGTTGTTGTAGATTGGCGTTGGCTTTGGACGGGTAGGAGGCGGAAGGATGACAGGCGGTGTGGTGGTCGATGGCGGTGTGGTGGTCCACAGCTGTTGGGTTTTGATAGCATTCATGATTTCAACGAATTGCCGATCCGCTTCAACCTTGTTTTTCTCAATCGTTTCTTGCAACAAAGCCCGTTGTGCCGCTGCCTCTGCGATGATTGCCGCTTGATCGATCTTGTATTGTTCCAGATTCGCCTCCACATCAGATATCTTCGTCATCGTGAATCAACAGTTCCTCACAGGTGGCAGGATTAAGGCTCTTGATACCAATTTGATATAAACCAAACTGATAATAGTAAATTGAAACAAATAGCAACCGAAATCGGATGCTTGTAAATAAATAACAAAAGTAAATCCTACCGAACAAGAAGAAAATAAAACAAGAAATCCCAATGCTTAAAACCCTAAGGTAATCCCCCTTATATGTAAGTGCAAATTACTTCTTTCTCAAACTAATACAAAAAATAAACCATTGACCATTGAATAATAGTTAATGATAATTAATTCCTTTGACTAACATAATTAACTATTGACCATGTCAAAGGATTCATATCATACATATATTGGCCAAGGAATTGTTACGGTTACCTGATAAGGAGCAGAAGGCATCTCATCCCGCAACAAGTCAGAGTCAATATGATCCTTAAAACAAGATGCTTCATTAGACATTATACCATGTATAAACTTCTTGCAGAAGTTACTTCTGAGTCTACTACAAGTCCCTGCAACGGATAACATTCGACTGTCGATTACATTTCTTAACTCATCCATGTCCTTGAAGAGGTATCTGATCACACTTGAAAACAAGTGTTCAAGTGTTGATATATTGGCAATAACGGATGCTTTTTGTGGTAGTGATTCTGCCGGTTTGATTCTTGTTCCACCTTCCATGACATCGTTTGTTTCAAAAGTAAGGGCTATTTCGAGGATGTAAAAGTAATTTGTAACAAGGTCTATCAGATCTTCAAGAATCGAGCTTCCCATGACAGAAACCAAAAATGATACGTCTTCACTAACATCCTGAAATGTTATAACATACTGTAAGTACTTACGCAAGAACATGTTAAAAATTATCACTCGATTCTATTCCATTAATGTCCATACCAATCACCCCACTTTTGGAATCTATATCTCATTCAAGTTAACTTCATTTTGAACACATAATATATAGTTTCAAAACTCTCATTAAAGAGAATGTAACTCAATTAGATTTTGTCCATAGATCACCAAATTTTTCCAAAAGATATCTTGTATTCTTGACGATTGGGCATACCTGTAGCAAAGACACAAACTTCCTACCACTGTTGGTAAGCAAACAATAGTCATCGCATTGCTCGAGCACAATTGAAGAGGCCCCACCTGTCAACATTCCTGATACAAGATATCTTCCCATAACCCAATTATCACTCGACGTGAAGATACTGATTAATTTCTTAAAATGGTCAAAATGAGCCTTCAGAATACCTTCCATACAAGGAAGGATATGCTCAACCAAACACGGTCGTAACACTATCTTTTGTCTTTCCAACAAAGAACAATACGTCACAGCAAAGTGCACAGAATCAACCAATGACGACAACCCTCCACTAATATGTGAAATCGACTCAACATGCCTATTGAAACGAGTAGCAAACGCTTCTACTTCCTCATAAGCCCATTTTATAAGTTCTGGATTATATGAAGAATTTTCTCCATGTAATAAAACAAAACTTTTCGCTGCTTGTGATATCATAGAGAAAACAGATTTTGATAAATCATGAATGTAAGTTGACGAGGACTGCAAATCGTTCACACTAGAGACAATGCGATTATTGTAATACTTTAGAAGTAAACGAGTTGCAAGATGATCAAAACCAAGGCGGGAAAGACCAGTTAATGATTTTTGTAGTTCTGCTGCTGAGACTCGTGTGCTGTCAGCCACGTGTGTCAATTTATCAGCAAGTGTAACCCTTCTTTCCGCCATATCAGATTTATAACACATCCAAACATCGGGTGAAATTTCTTCTTGAAACTTTACTTTTGGTGAATTTCCATCTTCCGTCTTGAATACTTCCAAGGCTTCTTCTAATCTATGCTCGAAAAGAAGGTTGTCTAAGGTTTCTAAAACCTCGTTTGCACTAGCCTTGAAGATAGTTGTAGGGTTTTGATCATCGAGCAGTGGTTCATCAAGAGTTGAGTTTGTTGGATCATCTGATAAAGTCTTTAGACAATCACCATCCATTAGATTTCGAACAAGTTGTTTTTGAGCCATCATATGGTACTTTAATTGCATCACCTCATTGTTTATACCTTCTGTTTTGTTAAAAACCCTGTGAAGATCATGTTGATCAATTTCAACTCAACGCACCACACATTATTCGGAACTTATATAGTAAATAATAAAGTTTTCACCTTATGAAGGATGAATAATTTGAAATTATGTTCTCTTGGAAATCGATTTCTGATGCTTGCTTCAACTCAACGAGTTCTAAACATAGATGATTAATCCCCTAACACAACCAAGAATTTCTCATTAATGCAACAAAAAAGCAATTAGATTAGCACACTAAATCAAAAAAAATGTGACAAGCTTTCACCAAATTGTTATGGTATGCAATACACTATCCCTTTTTTTCCTACCGTTTTAATGTAACAAAACTATTATTTTGTAAGCGATGTATGTAAGTGACCTTCTATGGCACATAAAATGTACTAGTGAATTGATCACGTCGCACTTTCACGTGACCACATCACAGTTTCACATGTTATAGAAGGTCGCTTACATACATTGGTGTCGAAAATAAAAGTTTGTTACATTTTGGTGCGATAAACACGGCCTATTGTCTACCTTGGCAGTCATGGAAGCAAGCTCATCGGACTCAATGTCGGATTCTTCATCACTAGTGACTAACGTCGACTCAGAAGTCGTGTCTCCAACAATAGATTCCCCGATCTCCTCCATATCGTTACCGTGATCTCTAAATCGAAAATTTGACGTGGAAGATGTAATTTCCATGGTGCAATAGATATCTAAAAGAGGTGATTGATCCAATGAAAAGATGTTTAGGATCTGGAATATGTGCCATTTTTGTTTTTGAAATATTCGTGATAGTTCTTCGGTTTCTTCGTTCGTTAATTCGGTTAGTCGCAAGGAGACACGGGTTTGTTTTGAGTATGTGTTTGTTTTTTAGTGGCATAAAATAGTTCGTATGGTTCACGTTGTCGTTATGTTTGGCGGGAAATACAAAGATTTTTTTTTATCTAAGTTTTTTTTTTCTTTTTCTTAAAATCAAAATGCTATTACTAGTCACGTTATCTTTTATTAATTATTTTTTATGAAAGATATAAATTTACATTGTTGTTATTTTTATTTTTTTTATTTTGTCAAATATACATTGTTGTTGTTATTTGTTGTTCGAAGAAAAACATTTGTTGTTACTTTAAAAGCATTGGGTACCCATGAGTCATGGCTTTCAAGCCGTGGCACAAAAAGTGTTGCCACATCATCAAAAGTGCTATGGCACCAGAAATGTTATGGCACCACATTCAGGTGCCTTCCTCGTTGGCTCAAGCCATAGCGATTTTTTTTCTTTCATTTACATAAAACAAAAAATAACACATTTTAAAACTTAAATAAATTTCATTAAACTTAAAAACACATTATAAAAATAACTTAAGAAACATTGCAAACATGAGGTACCAATAATGTAAAAAAGTTTCAAATGGACTTTAAATGTAAAATAAATACCAAATGGGTTAGAAACAAGCAAAGATTACCCGCGCGTTCCTGCGGGCGTTATTTTTTCGCGCGTTATTGCGGGGCATTTTTTTTTTGTTCGGGTTAATTTCTTCGATCTCATGTTTAATAGTTTGTTTTTTTCTCATATTAAATGACAATTTTTTTTCTCAATAAAGGGGGTGTATATTTTTTTTTTGGCCCAGGCCGATAGAAAGTCGTAAACGTAATTTTCTTTTCTTCTTATTTTTGACGAAAGAAGGGGGGAGTATAAAGTTTTTTTTTTTTCCGGCCGATGAACAGTAACCACCGGTATATAAAAAAATTTTAGGCCGATGAACAGTAACCACCGGGCCTAGCCGATGTGGGCTACACTGTTCATCGATGAACAGTAGCCCGTTACTGTTTTGGCATTATATGTAATGATAAATGTGTATATATATAATGAGCACTATGTAATATTAATTACTAAAAATGAAAAATTGAAAAAAACAAAAACATCCCATCGTCTTCTTCCTTTTTTTGCCAAAACCTGTAACACAAAAGTTAAAAAAAACACAGGTTAACACAATGGTTAAATAAAATGAATAACTCAAATTAAACACAACACATAATCATAAAACCCATTTAAACCTCAAAAAAAGAAAAAAAAAGAAAATGGTATGGCGCTGGCTGGTCACCACGACGCGAGGGCCTATGGTGCCAACCGTGGTGTCGTTTGAGCACTATGTAATACTATTAATTACTAAAAATGAAAAATTGAAAAAAACCAAAACATCCCATCGTCTTCTTCCTTTTTGTGCCAAAACCTGTAACACAAAAGTTAAAAAAACACAGGTTAACACAAAGGTTAAATAAAATGAATAACTCAAATTAAACACAACACATAATCATAAAACCCATTTAAACCTCAAAAAAAAAATGGTATGGCGCTGGCTGGTCACCACGGCGCGAGGGCATATGACGCCAGCCGTGGTGTCGTTGGCACGAGGATCGTCTGGGCTGTTGTGATGGCGCATGGCTAACAGCCATGGATACCGCTCGCTCTAAGCCTTAGAGCACTCCAAAGTCAATGTATAAAGAAAAAACTAGATCAAATTTGGTGCATTGATGAAATCTTGTAGCATCAAACATGCATTTTACCTCGATGTACATATCAAATATTTACCTCAAATATGTTAGAGGGGAGTTATTTTGGATATCATTTTTTTCTTGGATACTGGGGGACCAATCCCGGCTATCCATCTAAAAAATAAAGAGATGAGATTAACCCACTTTTATTAATAAAAAATCATAAAAAAGCGGAGGGGTATCTCGGTCATTTTACCTCACACACCTACCACTCTCTTAATCAATCAAACCCCGTCTTTTTCAGATCTGCTATCTTCTCTCTCACCAAACACACACTAAAAACACACACAACACATAATTTTACACTGATCAAAAAATACACACACTAAAAACACACACACACACATCAAAATTGCCTGAAAAACTAAGTTTATGTGAGAAGCTAATGAATGAAACGAATCGCATAGTTTTAGTAGTTGATGATTATAGTGATAAGAATAAGCATTTGCTTGAACCTGATTCCTTGCCTTGGAATGGTAGGATTCAGTTTCATCGAGTTAATATTAAGAATGATTCCTGGCTTGAAGGTCTCATTAAGTGCTTCGATCTGGTATAATCATCTTTTTTTGCTTAATTAATGCTTATTTTGTTGTAGATTTGTATTGTGACCTTAATTTTGTTGAGAATGTTACTTATTTTAAGTTGTAGTTATATACAACACTCTATTTTGCTTAATTAGTGCTTATTTTGTATTAAAAAGTTGTTGTGGATCTGTATTGTGGCCTTAATTCTGTTGAAAATGTTACTTATTTTAAGTTGTAGTTATATACAACACTCTATTTTGCTTAATTAATGCTTATTTTGTATATAAATTTGTTGTGGATCTGTATTGTGAACTTAATTCTGTTGATTTAATGATTTTGAGTCAGAATAAGTTGTGGTTATAATCATCATTTTTGATTAAATTGGTATGAAAAGTTAGTTGTGTGTATAATATCATATATGATAATATGCTTGAAAGTCTATATCATATATGATATAAGTTAGGTTTTAAGCGTGTATGGAGATTTTGTTGATTAAATTGGTTTGAAAAGTTAGTTGTGTGTATAATATCATATATGATAATCTGCTTGAAAGTTAACTTCTTTAACATTATAATATATCATATATGATAGTGTGCTTGAAAATTGAATTAAATCTTTTTATTTGTGTAGAGAATGTTGTTTTCAAGGCATCTTGAACACCACAAACATCCAAAGGCCCAAAAAGCTCAATGAAGAAGCTAATGAATTTTCATTTCACGGTTAAAAAGTATTCTTTGTTTTTTTCTTGTCATCTCCGTATGGAGTTTTGATATCTATGGACGACTTTGTAAATCATCGGAAACTTTATTTGTACAATGTCTTGATAAAATGATATAACTTTCTTTGTATTATGTCGTCATGTTTTATGCTGAAATGAAAATGGCGAAACGTTTGTGGATGTGATTTTCGATACTATGTAACACATTCATAATCACTTATAAAAAACATTAGAACAAGAAATATGTTATCATTGTTTAAATATAAAGTATGATGGTTGATAAATTACTGGTGATTGTGTTAAATCACATATGATTTCTAAAAGAAATCACATATGATAGTTTGCTACAAAATTGTAAAATACAAATATCACATCTTATATGTAATAGATTCACATTCTTGTAAGATCAAAATCAAACAAAATCAAGTAAAATAGAATTTCTAACACTTGTTCATATAAAAATCAAACATTAGAAAGAGTACTTTCAAATATCACATGTGATCATTGTAATGAAAAGAAAAATAATATAAAATCATATGTGATTTCCTAGCATATCACATGTGAAAAAAATCAATCAGTTTGATGAATTTATCATTGAATCAAAGCTTTCTTATTCTTGAAACAACTCTCTTTCTTCTTTAACCAAGTCTTCTTCTTCTTGAACCAAACCTTCTTTTTCTTAAACAACATCTTCTTTAATCACAACTTCTTGTTGAACCACGACTTGTTCTTGATCTTCAAACCTTAGCTCCTCTTGTTGTAATCAAAACTTCCACATAATGAACATGCATTCATGTTCTTCAAAACTTCCACATAAGTTGTTTCATGACAAAAATCAAAAAGCACATATGATATCACATATGATAGATCTAATAAAACAGACTATGTGATATCATATGTGATATCACATATGATAAATCCATCAAAATGAAATTTCACATGTGATATCACATATGATATATCAAACAAAATAACCTTAATTATAAACACATTAACCCAAGCTAAAATCACATATGATATATTTCATATCAACTCAAAACTGCTTATTGCTAAGTAATAAGTTAAAACCAGCTTAATTCAGCTTATATCAATAATTTAATTCAATCAAATGCTAAATAATAAGTTATTCAGATCATAAAACTACCTAATAATACAACTTATTTACACTAACTCTCATCTAATTCATAAGCTTATTCACATAACTCTCCTATAATTCATACACTTATTCACATAAATGTCCTCTCCTCTAACTCATAAGCTTATTCACATTAATCACCTAATAAGTTAGCTTATAATTAAGCATAATAAATTCTGATAATTCATCAAATAAGCTGAATAATAAGCGTATAAATTCATACGATAACAATTCATAAGCTTATTCGCATGAATCAGCTAAAAATAAGATAAAAAACAAGATCTGATGAAGAAAACGAGATGTATATAAGCTGATAATAAGTAGATCTTACTTGATGAAGAATATGTTAAGATGATCGATTGAAGAAAACTAGATCTGATGAAGAACAATTGAATGATCGATTGAAGTGTAGAGAGAGAGATAGATAGATAGAAAAGACGATACTAAAAAACACAGAGTTTATGTGTGATATAACGAGAGGTTATTAAAAAAAGTATATATATTAGACGAAAATACCCTTGTAGTGTAAACTGAAAATCTAATCTTATCCATTGGATGATATGAAGATGGAGGGTGGAGATGAGTCCCCCAGTATCTAAGAAAACTTTAGTATCCAAATGAACCTAAATCAATATGTTAATACTATTATATTAAACTAGTTTTTCTTTTTTAAAAAATGTTAAATTAATGTACTCAAATTAATGTAGGCATTTGGTGTTGCGCCACACCAAAAGTTACACCAAATTTGATGTCTTTGCACACCAAAACATCAAATTTGATGTTTGGGTAGTTTACTTTGAAGATAGACTTATAAATGCTTTAGGTGGAGTGTGATTAAATATTTTCTTCTCGCCTCATTAGTTTCACAGTACCATTTTGAACCTTCTTTTATATTCATTTGATTTTCTATCTAATCTACCTAACCTTTGAAACACGTTTTTTTTAACGACGATTTTATTAAAAACTAATAAGAAGCTGGAAGAAATTACAAAGGAAAAGAACTAGGACATTTTAACCAAGAGTTCCAATCAATTTTACTTTTACATTTATTAGCACACCAAGTATATGACAACCAGACAATGTCATCAAAGAGAACGTCTAAACGCGGATGATTAGCTCCAAACACGACTTGATTGCGAAAATTCAAATAGCCCACCGCATGACATATCAGGAGCCTTCCAAAATTTCCTTAAGCTTCGAAGGAAGACGAATGTTTTTGAACCAAATAAGTCAATCACCATATGAATTAAAGTTGTGAATTTCCAACTCCCACCAACGAGCCACCTTAAGCATCAGAGACCGAGCCAATTGACAAGAAAATATGAGATGCGAAGAAGATTCCACCGCTATGCTACAAAGAGGGCAAAGGATAGAGGGAATGTCAACACCTCTCAAAGAAAGATTTAACCTTGTCGGCAACTTGTCTAATCAAACGCGCCAACCAAAAATATTAATTTTAATTGGAACCACTTTAACCCATCTAGTAGGGGCGTCCGCCTTAGGCAACAACGAGTCATCTATAAAACAGTGAGCCAATTTTACCAAAAATTCACCTGACGACTCTAAATTCCAAACCCATCGATAGTTGATTCGTGGAAGAAGAATATGAGCTACACTAGCACGAAGAAGACAAAACTGATCTTCTTCGATACCACCTCTTGGAGCTCTTCTAAACGAAGACATTAAGGACATATCTCTCAACTTAGAATCAACGGTAACATGTTCCTCCAACTCCAACCTAAACACTCTTGGGTATAAGTGTTTCAAAGGCAAGTCAGAAAGCCAACGATCTTCCCAAAAAGATGTAATTTCACCATTACCCACTTTTTTTCACAAACAAGAAGAGATTAGTACCTTTTTGAGATAGTCTTCTGAATTCACGAAGAATATTAAGCCATGGAGAGCAGTGAGCAGGTAACCTGATGGAGATATCAAGAACGCCTTTCGTACCATAGATGGCCTTTATGAAACGAGCCCACAAGGAGGAGTCATGGGAGATGAAACACCATATCCATTTGAAAAGAAAAGCGCGACTAAGAGCAAAAAAACTTGAGACACCAAGCCCTCCATTTTTCTTGGAAGCCAAAATATTCTTCCAACCAATCAACGATAACTTCCTATCTGAATTAGCCACACCATTAAAGAATTTCCTACGGATTGATTCCAGAATCTTAAGAACGCCCATAGGACATTTGAAGATGAACATATGATATAGAGGTAAAGAGCTTAAAACGGATTTAATTAAAGTGAGATTTGAGCTTCCAATTGGAGAGTCTAGAGGAAAGTTTACCAATAGTCTCCTCCCAAGAGCTATGTCTTGACATAATATCACCCACTTTAACACCAAGAAAATTAAAGGGCGTGGTGAAAATAGAGCAACCAATAGATTCGGCTAATGAAAGAACATCTTCATGAGGAATGCCAATGCCCACGAGCTTACTTTTTTGAAGGTTGATCTTGAGACCTGAAGCTAAGAAAAAACACTTAAGCACGTTAACTATAGTAGTAGCGTTCATCTTATCCCATTTACCAACAAAAACCACATCGTCAGCATAGAACAAATGAGACAATATCAAAGAATCATCGATAGGAATACCCTTATAGAGACCGGCATTCACCACGTTTTAAAAGAGAGATGTAAGCTTTCCATAATCAGGATAAAAAGAAAAGGAGATAAAGGATCCCCCTGCTTCAAACCTTTAAAGAATTTAAATTCTAAGGTCGGACTACCGTTGACAAGAATAGACCCCATTACAGAATTTAGGCAGCCTTGAATCCACCAATGCCATTTAACTCCAAAACCAAACTTATTTAGCACATCATCTAAATAATCCCATCTGACCAAATCAAAAACCTTTTCGAAGTCAACCTTAAAGATCATTGCTTTAGATTTTTTATGTTTGCACCATGAAAAAAGTTCATTGAGAATAAAAGGGCCATCAATGATTTGACGGTTAGAGACAAAAGCTGATTGAACATCACTTATAAGGCTCGAAATAATAAGACTCAAGCGGTTAGCTAAAATTTTAGCAATTATTTTATACACACTGCCTATTAGGCTAATAGGCTAAAAATCTTTAACCATCTTAGCTTCTTGCGTCTTAGGAATTAAAGCAATAAACGAGGAATTACATCCTGGCGGAAAAGTACCTGAGGAGAAGAATTGCAAAATGGCAGCCACCACATCGTCATCAATAGCCTTCTAATACCTTCGAAAGAATTCAAAGGTGAAACCATCAGGACCAGGAGATTTGTTAGTTCCACATTCCCAAATCGCATTCTTGATTTCATCATAGGTAACATCTCTTTCAATATCAGAAAGTTGTTCCAAAGACAAGGTATTCGGAAACTAAAAATCGATAATTAGTCTTGAGATAATAGGAATCACGAATCTAATAAAAAAAATGATTCAAGAAATTCTTTTTTTACGCTAGGCGTAGGATCAATAAAAATCACCTTCACACTAAACCCCACAAATAACTAATTGGAGCGCTAATTATTTATACAAACATGAAAGTATTTATAGTTTTGTCAACTCCTTCTATAGCCACAATTTTGCTTTTTGGATCATGTCTAACGAAGCATTCGAGTTAAGGTCGTGAAGATCCTTTAACAGGTTTGATCTTTGACTAACAAGATCTTCATTACTCCTACCTTGATCAATTAACTTATCTAATGCAGAAAGACGATTCTGAATAGACAGCTTAGTCGAATTCGAACAAATATTGTCATCTTTTATCCATTGTTTGATGGAGATCTTGAGCGCCTAAAGCTTCTTTTTTAAAATAAAATATGCTATCCTTTTCTATAAAAACTAAAGAATTCCAAGAATCTTCCACCATTCTATCAAACCCATTCTTGTTAAACCAAGAATGAAAAAAAGGGAACGGAATAGGGCCATAATTCACATTCAACTCACGCATAAGAATAGGACGATGATCATATAAATTTCTATCAAGACATAAAGTCGATAAAGAAGGAAAAAGCGTCAATAATCTTTCCGAAATAAGAAACCTATCCAATTTACTCATCTTGGATACGAACTTATGAGACCAAGTATATAAGTATCCTTCTAGAAGGAGATCAACCAAGTAATGAAATTATTGAAAGAGTTAGCACCAAGAGAATTAAACACAGTGCCATATCTTTCATGAATCGAACGAATCTCATTAAAATCTCCTAGAAGAATACACTCACCATCCCAAGTATCAATCATATGACGAAGATAGTGTCACACCCCCAAATGTGGCCTGGACAGAAATACGTGTTTGGGGGCGTGATGTCATAATATACATCACACAAAGTACAAAGAACGACCTCTAAGCGTATGTTTTAGAAATCCAACATCATTGCATTAAATAAAAATAGTTAAAGTTTTACATAAGTTCAAAGATAATATGCGGAAGCGAATATAAATTTTGGAAATTGACAATGATGTTTAAAGCAGTTGATAAATTCTTGAAAATCAAGCCAATGCAAGTCGACACCATATTGTAATCAAAGACATCCAAGCTAAGCACCTAAAAACATTACTAAAACGTCAACATAATCTTGGTGAATTCGTAGGTTTAGTTTAAACGTAATAAGGTGGACCACAAGATTTTCAAAATGAATGTGACAATTATAACAGATATAATTTCACATAAAAAGGCATTTACGTTGCACTAAACTCATGACACCGAAGCTCAATTTGCATGGAGCATTTAAGTATGCTATGAAAGGCTTGCCCTACAGATATCTGTCCAAGATAACCTAAACGAAATTCGACATGTTATACGTCTGTTAGTTTGGCATCTCCGCAACTAGTAAGCGCTACTTACCTGGACGAGGATAGTCAGTCCCCATAGATCTATTTATAACACTCACGCTTATTTAACCAGCCAGTCGGTCAAGAAATTAATGGTTCATGATAATTTGGGCAATAGTAGTGGTCTAAACGCAAAACTTAGGCAACACGTAAACAGGGAAAATCTCACGTAAAGTACTTGTGTCCATTTTAATTGAAATAAACAATGTTCTCACCCCAAAGTTATGAAACGTAAGTAAAATCAGTTAGAAAAGTGGGGCTATGAACTCACCTTAAGCAAATGGTGAGAAAGTAAATCAACGAAGAGTATAACGAAATCGAACGACTCTACCCGCGACCTAATTAAAAGATGCGCTTTAGAAACGAGAAATAAATACTAAATGTCGGATAAGACGCTTATAAAAGAAATAGACATCCATAAGTGTTTGCACTTTAGTTTATATAGTAAAAACGTGTCATTATGAAAGTGTAAGATATATGGTTACGTTACGCCATGTTTTACGAAAAGTTTCTATTATCGAAAAGTTAGTATTTTAGGAAAGTTCTAAGTTTTGGGACGTTAATACCGTCCCCTAATATTTGATAAGTCCATGACCCTAAAATGCACTAGTGATAATTAAACGCCTATATCAAAAGTTTTTATTTTTAGAAGTTTTCCCGTTTTAGAAATCCCGATAATACATTTGTAATGTTTCTAAAGTTTCCACTTAATATACTAGTGTCTACATAAGTTTCGCCAATGTTTTAAAAGCTCAAATCAACTCGAAAGTATCCAAAAACCCATTTTATATTTCCAATCAGCAACATAAATAATTGTTTTTTCGAAAATTGTATCAAAAATTCATTTCGTCATAACTTGGCCGTTTTATATCTGCTTTTAGTGTTCGATATGTGAAAATCTATCTATTCGAAACAAGATCTACAAAAACTACTTTCTTGACTATTGAAAACATTTTCAAGTCGCCCAAAACCTCAAAACAAAATCAGATCAGCAACTATATTTTTTGCAAACGCTTCCAAAAATACATCCAAACTTCACAATAGTGCCTATACTAACCTAATCTCGTTTACTACTAATCCAACCAACAAAATCCACTCTTAATCTATCCTAATCCCATCATCATCTTTGTTGCAACCCACAAGTTCACTCATCCTTTCCATAGTCAAAGTATTAATATCAAGAACACATGAAAACTTTATTATTTTATAAACCCTCTAGTTTCTTTTGAAAAAAATAACACAAACACTAAGGATATATATATATATATATAAGACTTGATTAAACATGAGAATATAAAGATGGAAGAGATAGGTTCAATATTTTCTTACAAAAATAAAAAACAAGCTAGATGTAATAAGACTTGAAAAGGGAGTGAAGAATCTTCAAACCCAACTAAAAATAACCAAAACCCCAACTATAGATCTTGAACAAACCTTTGAAATCAAAGAACCAACACTTGAAATCACCTTATATATGAACAAAGATCAACCTAGAATACTTGGATCTTGAAGGAAATTAAGGAAAGTGAATCCTGAGAGGGTGTGTGTTTGTGCCGTAAGCAAGGAGAAGGGAAGAGGGAGAGAAATTTTTTTTGGTGGCTTGCAAATGAAGAGTGAACTTAAGTTGTTATCCCTTGGTATTTATAGGAAAGTGGGATGAGGTTAAGGTTCCAAAACCTAACAAAAGAAGGAAACCAAATGGCTAAGTGACCAACACACACCTTTGGTGTGTTGTGTGGGTTCAGACGCAAAGGGGACCAGGGGGAAGAACCAATTGATCACCTATTGAAATTAAATCAAATTCTCATGGTTTAGGATAGTGGAGAAGTGGTCCTAACTTGGAGCTAAAATACAAGCTCCATGCACCATGCATGGGAGCATGCTTCCCAAATGCCACCACCTTGCAAGTGATGCCAAAATTCAAATTAATATGGAAAGATTCCATGGTAATTAATTAAGAGTGTGTGTATGTGTGGGTTTGGATTATAGGGGGAGGGGTGACCATGAAATTTTTGACTTCTAAACCCATGATATATGATAACCGGAGTTTACACGAAAAGATTGCGGGTTTTCGGGTCTCCGTTTGATCTAAAATGTAAACCGCACGACGTACGCGAAAAACGTATAAATCGCAAACGAAAGTGAACGTGACCTATGTAACACTTTAAAATGATAAAATAATGCATATAACACATAGACTCATCCAAGTTTAAAGCCGGAACGCATTCAACGACGATTTTTAGTTTTACGCGGGACAACTTCCCGGAAAATTGCCAGATTCAAACGTAACGTATAAAAGTCAAAATAATGATCGGAAAAATTTAAAATAATGACCTAAAATTTCTGGGTGTGACATCTTTCCCTCGTTAAAAGAGATTTGTCCTCAAAGCTTAAGACGTAACTTTAGACGTAGATACAGGGTTAGCAAAAAGATGAGGGTACTTTTTCTTTATTTGATCTTCGCGTTCCCAAGTGAATTCAGGACCTCTTTTAGAATTCCAACGGACTTTCACAATCGGGATACGGATCTGCTTCAAACGTTTGACTTCGCGATCCATGATCTCAACTGGTTCTTCAATGAAATTAAGCTTGTCATCAATCTGAATTTCGTCTAACGGAATAGCTAGTGACTCATCGGAGAAACACTTCTTCAGATTGGAAACGTGAAAAGTACTATGAACACGGCTTATTTGGTCTGGGAGTTCAAGTCGGTAAGCAATTGTTCCAACTTTGGCAAGAACTTTGAAAGGTCCAATATAACGAGGGTTCAGCTTCCCCCGTTTGCTAAAACGTATCACCCCTTTGCATGGTGATACCTTCAACATAACCTTATCGCCAACTTGAAACTCCAACGGCTTACATCTTTTGTCAGTGTAGCTCTTCTGTCTATCACATACAGCTTGAACACATTTCTTTATTTGGATGATCTTTTCTGTAGTTTCATACAATCTTTGGGCCAATAAGCTGAGCTACTCCAACCTCATCCTAACAGACAGGCGATCGACACTTACAATCGTACAGTGCTTCGTATGGTGCAGCCTTGATACTCATGTGATAACTGTTGTTGTACGAAAATTCCACCAAGGGTAGATGTCTATCCTAACTTTTTCCAAAATCGATCACACAAGCACGCAACATGTATTCTAAGGTTTGGATGGTCCTTTCACTTTGACCATCGGTTTGAGGGTGATAAGCCGTACTCATATCCAATTGAGTACCTAAAACTTTCTGAAGCGATTGCCAGAATTGAGAGGTGAACCTAACATCTCGATTAGAAATGGTCGAAACTAGCACATCATACCTCGTTACTACTTCCTTTAAGTACTGTCTAGTCAACTTCTCTATTGAGTTTTTCTCCCACATTGGTAGAAAATGAGCGGATTTAATAAGGCGGTCATCAATTACCTAAATTGTGTCTTATCCAGTCGACGTCTTTGGCAATTTAGTAACGAAATCCATTGTAATGTTTTCTCATTTCCATACTGAGATTATAGGTTGAACCAATAAACCGGATGGTTTTTGGCATTCGGCATTGACTTGGCACAGGTCAAGCACTTACTCACGTAGATGGCAATCTCAACTTTCATATTAGGCCAGCAATACAGTTTCTTCAATTCTTGGTACATCTTGTCTGATCCAGGATGGATTGAATACTTTGACTTATGCTACTCGTGCATAATCAAAGCTCTTAAGTCACTAATACAGGGTATCTGATGTGTTGTCATCGTTAGACTTCTACACGAGAAGTTTTACAACTCCCTATGCAGTGCACCTAATCGTTGTAGTGTAGTATAGGCAAGACTTGGGGTTGTTTATTGTTCACTCGAAGAATAGGTTGGGAAGGCTTGATCACGGTCTAACAGAATTCTAAAGGTTGAGGGAAGATTATTTTTGTATTTTTATGTTTTATGGAAAGCAAGTAAATCATATAATTGAAGAGGGGTTTGGTTTTAGCTATCAAACTAAATAATAATCTAAACTAATGGTGATAACAATAAGATAAAAGATTGTGTCTATTTAATCATGTATTACTCTCTAGATTGCTTCTCCTAGTGTTGTTGCTTTGTCATACTTGTGATGATCTATGTAACTATTTCCTAAAGCATGAACGAATTACACGAACCCGCCGTCTACTTAGTATGCCACTACAGCAATGCACATGCAAGGTAGTATGAAGACTATTACACACACCCTAGGAGTTTACTAAGTGCATGTGAAATATATTAAGAGTGGATCAACCATATTAGGGGCAAGGTAGTATGAAGACTGTTACCCGATGATATCATTTCTATACAATCATGTTTCTCTAGACATATCAACAACGATATAGATAAAAGTTGGTTTTCTAAGACCTAACATGCACATCCATCACAAGAAGCAACACCACTAAGATCTACATTCTAGGTTTTATACAAT
>BQNB010081991.1:0-29461 GCA_026074375.1 Tanacetum coccineum | reverse complement strand
TCATACTTACCCGGTTAAACATACGTATATTATATATATTATATTATTTTTGTAAGTCTTAACTTTTTACCTTGGTTAAAGGTTAATAGTTGGAATTTACCTAAGTAGTATTATTATTATATATTTTACGTATACAAAACTACCGAATCAGTTTTTGGCGCCGCTGCCGGGGACTAGTGTCTACGATTCTTACGTTTTTGTTTGTTGATTTGGTTTGAAGATCCTTTCGTCCTAGAAAGTTTCGTTCTTGTTTTAAAATTCAAAAATCAAAAAAAAAAAAAAATAGAAAAATCAAAAACATAAAACAATTATCCTTTAAAAAAGAAATAAAATAAACAAAGTTGGTAATCGAACACCAACAAATAATATCTTCTATTGAGATATTATCATTTTAAATTCCGGTGAACATGCAATTGTTCCAAAATCGTAATCAAAGATTTAACACTTGCCTTTTGTGTCTCTACCAAGTACGGCTCACCTTGAAAAGAAATTTTCAAGAGCTACCGTGAAGTAGTTGATTATTTGGTTTAAGTCTCTTTCGTATAACCGTTAAAATTCATTGTGTAAAAAAAAAAATTAATAATATAAAAAAATTAGTGTAAAGTTTTGCTTTTTAATTTTCAGTTTTTCTTTTTATGCGCACTCGTTCGCAATCTCTTCCGGTTGAACCAATTGTTGAACAAAACGTTGTTCCAATGGCCGACAATCGAACGATGGCCCAAATGTTACAAGCACCCATCGAGGGTTATGAAGATGCTATAGTTGTTCCACCAATCAATGCTAACAATTTCGAGCTCAAACAACCTTTAATCAATCTTGTGCAAAGTAATAAGTTTACGGGTAGACAAGATCCCCACAATCACCTTCGATTTTTTAATAAGGTCACTTCAACGTTTAGACATCCAGAAGTTCCGAACACTTCGGTTAAGCTTTTGCTTTTCCCTTTTTCTCTAGACGGTGAAGCCCGAGATTGGTTAGACAAGGAACCTCCTAGATCAATTCTCACATGGGACGACCTTGTTTCAAAATTCATAAACCAATTCTTCCCACCATCAAAAACAACTTACCTCCGAAACAAAATCACCAATTTTTTCCAAGAACCCAACGAAACCTTTAACGAAGCATGGGAACGTTTTAAAGGACTCCTTCGTCAATGTCCTCACCATGGCTTTTCGGAACTCCACCAACTCGATACTTTTTACAATTCTTTGAATTCAAACGATCAAGATGCCTTAGATTCTGCAGCAGGTGGTAATTTCTTAGACAAGATGCCTCAAGAAGGTTTAGCGATTATTGAAAGCAAGTCAAAAGTTCGTTACTCCAGAAGTCGTGCTAATGATTCAAGAGTGAGTACGGATGCTCCTCTTTCTAATTCTTCATCTTCTAATAATTCTTTCGATATGCAACAAATAGCCGCTTCTCTCGAGGATAAGATGACTATCAAGATGAACCAAATGATGAATCAAATGAAAGCTTTAGTTACTACTCCTGCACCAGTCAAAGCAGTTGAGGAAGTTTGTGTCACTTGTGGATCAAATCACCATTTTAACCTTTGTCCGTTAACTCGAGGTGGAAACGATTTTCCCGTTTTTCATGACAATATCCAACAATTTCAACAAACCGCAGCCGTTGGAAATTTTCTCCAAAGAAACCAACCTTCCAATTTGGCAAGTCAAATGAGACCACCGGGTTTCAATCAACCGAATGTCCAAACCAACCAAAACCGTTATCAAGGAACCAATTCTAATTTCAACCAAAACCGTGGAGGAAACTTTAATCAAAACCGTCAAAACAACCAAAATCAAGTTTATCAAGCTCCACCATACCAAACACCAACCAATCAAGTTTTACCTTACCAACCTCCAACAAATAGTGTTTTGAAAACAGATTTTGAAAGCTACGTCAAAGCAAATGATGCGATATTGAAGAATGTGCAAAATCAAAATCAAGGATTGCAAAATCAAATGGCAAATGTTACAAGTTTGTTAACAAGCCTTTGCACCAAGTTTGATGATTTAGGCAATACCAACCAAACTTCAAGTTCAAGTTCTTTACCAAGCAATACCATTCCAAACCCAAGAAATGAAGCCAAGGCAATTACAACTCGTAGTGGTGTTTCATACGATGGACCTCCGATTCCACCGCCCCAACACTCCCACACCCCACCCAGCCCCACACCCGCCGGTGGTGGAAAAGGAAAGTGAGGTGACAAAGGATACGGAGCTACCGAGCACCGAAGACATCCAACCTCCTCCATTGGTCCATGAACATACCAAAGAGCCAAGTGAAGAACCTTCTTTCGTTGCCAACAAAGCCAAACCTAATTTGCCTTACCCATCGAGACTCAACAAACAAAAGATTCGTGAAAAGGATGATATCCTAGCTTCAAAGTTTATGGAAATCTTCCGTAATCTTCACTTTGAGCTAAGTTTCGCGGATGCTCTCATTCATATGCCAAAGTTTGCTCTGATGTTCAAAAAGATGCTTAATAACAAAGACAAGTTAATTGAGTTAACCAAAACACCGTTGAATGAAAATTGTAGTGCGGTTGTCCTTAAAAAGCTTCCAGAAAAGCTAGGTGACCCCGGTCGATTTCTCATTCCATGTGATTTTTCAGAGTTCGATAGTTACTTAGCCCTTGCCGATTTAGGTGCTAGTATCAATCTCATGCCTTTATCCATTTGGAAAAAGCTTCAACTCTCAGGCCTAACCGAAACAAAAATGGTATTAGAATTAGCCGACCGTACAATTTCCAAACCAACCGGTGTAGCTGAAAATGTTTTTGTCAAAGTAGGAAAATTTTACTTTCCCGCCGACTTTGTTGTTCTTGATTTTATAGCCGATCCTCGAGTACCGTTGATACTCGGGCGACCCTTTCTTAGGACGGCTCATGCTTTAATCGATGTTTACGAAGGAGAGATTACTCTTAGGAATGATGATCAATCGTTAACCCTTAAATGTGGTGATGCACCTTCCATTTCATACAACAATCTCGAATCATTGAAGAAGGTTGATCTAATCGATGTCACTTGTGAAGAGTACTCACAAGAAGTACTTGGATTTTCCGATTCCATTGCTTACAACAATCCTTCTCCATACTACGATCCGATTGTTTCCACTTCATCTCCAACGCTTACTCCTTTTGATGAAAGCGATTTTCTACTCTTTGAGGAAGCCGATGCTTTTATAGCAATCGATGATGAACCAGTTTCACCAGTTTTGAATGCTACGTACTTTGATCCCGAGGGTGACATTCTCATTCTTGATGCACTTCTCAATAGTGATCCATTACCTTCACCAGACCAAGGAGATTACTCACCCGGAATTCAAAAAGATCTTAAAGTTGTTGAACCACAGAAGTCTTCACTCGAATATGCTACTTCTTATGAACCAAAAGTTGAAATTCCAGAAGTCGAACTTAAAGAGTTACCTCCGCATCTCGAGTATGCATTCTTAGAGGAAAATAACAAGCTTCCAGTCATAATTTCAAAAGATTTGAGCCAAGAAGAAAAGACCTCACTCATTAAAACGTTTGAAGTAAACCGGAAAAAACAAGCAATTGCTTGGAAACTTTCTGATTATCCGAGGCATAGATGCTCTCATAAAATCCTTCTAGAAGATGATTAAGCACCTTCATGTCCAACATCTAAAGGAGGGTTAACACTTAAAATCTATGACGTCATCAAGAAATGAAGTGGAAAATACTTCTTGACATGGGATTGATTTCATCTGATCTCGGGATAAGTAATGGGTTTTAGTCCTTGGTCCATGGTGTTTCCTTAAAAAAGGTGGTATGACGTTGTCAAGAACGAAGGAAAATTAATTGTTGCCTACAGATTAGTCATGGATCGGAAGAGTTTGCATCGGTCTATCGGGAAGTTAAACCGAAGAACTTGTATAGACCATTTCTTCGTTACCATTCATGGACCAATGTTAGAAGCGTTTAGCATACAACGAATTTTATTTTTTCTTAGATGGACTTTTTTAGAGTATTTTCAAATCCCTATTGATCTAAAGATCAAGAGAATAATACTATAACGATGCCCATACAGAAACTTTCACCGTTACGTCGTATGCATTCGGTTTGTGCAATGCACCCGGAACTTTTCAAACTGGTATGATGTCCATTTTTCAATACATGATAGAAAAAATTATGGGACAGTCTTTATGGACGATTTTTCAGTTTCGGAGATTCTTTTTCCTCGTTGGCTTGGCAATTTAGACAAAATGCTCAAACGGTGTGAAGATACCAAATTAGCACTAAATTAGGAAAAATCCATTTCAAGGTTAAAGAAGCATGTTTTTTCGGACTAAGATCTCTAGATAAGGAATTGACGTCGATAAGGCCAAAGTTGATGTTAATTTAAAGCTACCTAATCAACGAACGTAGGAATTAAAGGCTTATAGGGAATGCTGGATTTTATCTAAGATTTATCCCAAAAAAAGGGGGGAAAAACCTTTTTCCATAAGATCTCGACCCAATGACCCATCTCTTACGAGATGAAACACTCCTTTCATTTTTTCAGATGATTGCTTCTAGTTTCTTACATTAAAAAGGAATTTAAAGATAGCTCAATTCTCATTGCTCTAATGGGACCAACCTTATGACAATCATGTGACGATGCAGTGGATTATGCTTTAGGTGCCAGGTCCTAGGACAAAGAATTATGAAGCATTTTGGGACCATTTAATTACGCAGTAGACCTATGACCGAAGGCAGAAACAAACTAAACCTCAAACAACGAGAAAGAAATGCTTGCAGTTGTTTTCGCTTTCGAGAAAGTTTCGATCATATCTAATCATGAACAAGGTGTTGTTTACACGGACACTAACGCTTTGAAATACTCCTCTTTCAACTAGGAAAGACGCCAAAGCAGATTGCTTAGATGGGTCTTATTATTCAAGAATTTGATTTTAAAGTTATCAGATTACCTAAAAGGTGCTGAAAACTATGCAGACCGATCACCTTTCTCGTCTTCGGAAAACCATACGAGAATGTTTTTGATCACGAAATGAGTTTTCCGAGACTTTTAATTTAGAGACTTTTAATATGTTGAACTTTCTATAAAGGACAATCAGTTACCCGTGGGTTCGCAGACTTTTGCTAATTACCTCGCGGTGGAAAATCATTAAAAAAGGAATGTCGACTCAAAGAGAAAAACAAGTTCTTTAAGATGTAAAACATTACTTTGGGATGACCCTTTTCTTTTCAAGACTGTTTGCAGATCATATATTTCGAAGGTGTGTATATGGCAAAGAAGGAAGCTCTCGAAATTCTCGACAGATTATCACTAGTAGATCCCACCGGGGGAACTACGGTGCCAACTTTTACCGCCAAAAAGGTTTTTGATGCCGGTTTCTTTTGGCCTACCATTTATAAGGATGCTTTCGAATTTGTCAAATCTTGTGATGCATGTCAAAGACAAGGCAAAATCTCTCAACATGATGAGATGCCTCAAAATGCTATCCAAGTTTGTGAAATTTTCAATTTTGGGGTATCGTTTTATGGACCTTTCCCTATTGTCTAGAGGAAACAATATATTCTTATAGTAGCGTCGATTACTTTTCCAAATGGATTTGACGAAAGCTGCTCCCCACCATATGGTAGCCTAGATTTGTGTTAAGTTATTAAAATCCTTTTCTCCGATTCGGGTGCTCCTGGAGAGCAATCATAACGATCGTAGGGACCATTTTTGTAACGATAAGTTTGCAAGTGTCATGTCAAAATATCGTGTACCCATCGTCTTTTACTCCTTACCACTCCTCAATACGATATATTCAACAGTGGTCAAGATGAAGTCACGAATCGAGTCTCAAATGAATTTTAGATAGGACGGTGGAGGAAAACCGTTCCTCTCGGTTAGACAAGTTAGATGTTGCATTATGGGCTTTTAGGACCGCTTACATGGCTCCAAATTGGATGCACTCCATACAAAGTTAGTTATATGGAAATGCGTGTCACTTACATCGAATTAGAAGACAAAGCAATTGGCTCTTAAGCATGCCAATTTGTTTAAAGACTGCGGCGATCATCGAAAGTCCAAACTCAATGGAAACTTAGCGAGCTTCGTGATCAAAGCTTATGGAGAATTTGCTAATCTACAAGGGGGAGGACAAAAGAAACTACACGTATTCTCAAGATAATGAACCAAAATCTTCAATATTGGTGGATCAAGTCTTGCTTTTTCAACTCCCGATTATTAAAGTTTTTCTATCGGAAAGCTCAAATACTGATGGTTCTGGGACCTTTCACAATCACCGAAGTATAATCTTATGCACTGCCAAGTTGTCTAATCGCCGATTGTTCGATTTCTAAAAGTTCAATTGCCACCGTCTAAGCACTACTATGGAGGGGATACACCTCATTGGTTATCCAGACCTCCACGACTTTCACTCGACAGGACAACATAATTCGGGGATCGAGTCGAGCTTGCGACTCGGTGAAACAAAAAACAAGCCCACTTCGCCCCCCCCCCCCCCCCCCCCCCCCCCCCCCCCCCCCCCCCCCCCCCCCCCCTGGAGTTCACCCCATGCTTATCTTTTCTATTTTCTTTCTATTTTATTATCTAATGTGTTGTGTTGAGAGAGGCTTGTTCTCTTTCCGATTTCTCGATGTTTGTTGCTTGTTTGTTGTGATTTTTGTAGGATCGAACCAACAAATTCTTTGAAGCCTCTCGTGTCCGGTTGATTTGTCCCGTTCTACTCGAGCTTCTCATCCTTTGTGTGAAATTAGTTTGGGTAGATCCGATATCCTTTCATCATTATCGATTAACGTTTATCTTTGCGATAACCTCGATAAACGGCTTAGTTTTCGTTTTAGAGACTGGACTCTTAAACATTGAGGACAATGTTTCGTTTTAGTTTGGGGAAGGGAATCTATCGATTTAATGTTGCCTGCCTATTGTTTTGTTCTCACGTACCCGTTTTCCCACAAAAATAGCAAAATTTTAAATTTTAAGTTCTTATTTTAAGTTCTTAGTTTTTTTTTATGTGTTAAGACAAAAATGTAGGTTTTCCGTTGGTAAGAATAAGAAGTAATTTTTGACCCGATCGTACGTGTAGAGTTCTAGCTTTCTCCCTTAACAATTAATGATGATAGTTTGTGCTAGTCTATGTTAGACTTGAAACATGCTTGTCTTGAAATCATTAGTAATGAAACTTGCTGCTAATCTCAAGTAGATTTTAAATATGCCGAGTTGGATTTTATATAGGCTAAGTATTTGCGAATTTCTTTTGCAAAGAATAAGAAATGATAGTGTTGTTTACGAATTAGGATGCTAAACAAAGTTTATTTGGAAAACTTAAAGGCTTATAAGAATAACTTGTGGTTTTTCTTCCCCGGAGTTCTTAAAATGATTAATTATACGTGTTCTCTTTAATTTTTACAAATTAGAGTTTTACGTCTCTTAAAAGTTCTAATCAACATGTTTTAGAGAAAAAGGCTTTATCGATGAAATTGACATCATTTGTAAATAAGAATTTTAGTTCAAGTTTATACTTTGGATTTCTAAAATGAAATTTTTTCTATTTGCAAAAAAAAATGTGTTAATTCAATTAATTAGTGTCATAAAAAAAATCTATAAAATATAGTTGGTGAATAAAAAGGATGCAAGTTATAAATCCTTAAGTGTTAATAATTAATATACAAACTCCATCGCAAAATAAAAGTACAATGGGCTTTTGTCGGTTCGTTCCTGATGTGACATTATAAGGAAAGGTGGAAAGATGTATATTTAGGGTTGGTTCATAATTATAGTTCAGCGAGCTCTTGTCGGAAGGCTGTGGCCGATGTGTCGTCGAAAGATGTGATACCAATTCTTAGCCTAATAAATCTAAATAGAAATAATAATGTTCATAGTTAGAAAATTAATAGTAAAAAGTTTGTCATTTTCTAAAAAAAACCAAGGTATTCTTTTGAACTAAGGTTTGCAAAAAGTCTACAAAGTTCTTTTTATCGGAAGGTCTTGAGTTTCGGGTTAGTATTCTCCGGGATGGGTGTAAACAGCCTTAGCACTTATCCGGATGTCGGTGGGATTGCTAGAGAAGAAAAGTCATTTATGGACAAGTGAACCAACGATGTCTTAAGCTAAGGAAGGTTTTTGTTTGCTGTGTGATGTGATCTTGCTAAGTGAGTAACATATTTTGCCCAAAAAAGCCATGTGTAAAGCTTGGTCGGATCTTTCATCTTTTTTTTTTTTTTCTTTATATCTAAATATGTGGTTCTAATGGTTTAAATTAATTTTGAACACACCACACTTAAAATATGATTTATTCGGGAGAGGAATTCACATGTTGTAAATATAAGTAGGCTTAGCATCATTAGTTCGTAATTAGCAGTGATCTTTTTTTTAAGCTTAGCAACAGAGAAAAAGTGAAAAATCGAGGATGATGAAGTTTTCTTTTAGGTACACTTAATTATGCTTTTTGTTCTTGATCCTCAAAGTTACCATTAAGTAATTGTAAAAAATACATTATTCAAAACAAATAAGTTGTAGATTAGGTAGTGATTATCAAGAAAAATCATTAAAAAGAGAAACAATTTTGAAAAATAGGAAAAATAGGGTGTTTTATAAATTGTGATCTCTTACTCTCTCTCAACAAATTTCTTGCTACTTCTCAAGGTTTTAGTTGGGGAAGTTTCGACGGTTTTTGTCGGTTATAAGACTGTTCGATATTGCGTGAGGACACACAATCGTTTAGTTTGGGGAATTTTGATAAGTGTAGAATACACATATCCGTTTATACCTAAAATAACCCAATTAAACCCAAAACAGACCAAAAATGGCAAAATTATGCTTGTATTTGTGTTTTGTGTGTGCAGGTACGGATACATAAAAAAATCACAAGAAAACAGTCAAAAACGGGCAAGCACGGACACGAGAATCAGAAGAGAACAAAAAGAAGCCAAAGAATCAAAGCCGAAGCTGGAAAATCAAAGACCGCAGTCAAATCCAGTCAACAACAGTAAACCACTACAAGACAAAACCTCAATTATCCATCCAGTCCTCTAAGTTGTCAAAGTTAAAAAAGCCCCCTCCTCCCCTTATTGGGCCCAGGAAAGCTTAATGGGCCTCTAAAAACCTAGGAAACCCTATCCGGATCCCAAAAGCCCAATCAAAGCCCAAATCCCTAGCCCATTCATTTTTTTATAAACCACAAGGACTGGTCTTGCAATTTTCGAAAGTTATTTATAACTAGAAAAGGGAAAAGAAATGAGAGGGGCTAGAATTGTCAATTGGCCTAAGTTAAAACTGAATTAACTCATTCAGTTATAAACTTGGCGCCAAGAGACTTTCACTGTTCATCATCTTCATTGATTTACCATGGATTAAAAATGAGAGGGCAAATGAGAATTAAAGGGTTAGATGGTCAATTCATGAGCTCGTTAAACGCTAAGTGGGGTAATATCAGTCAATACTCAAGGGTTACTTAAAGCTCTCACTCAAGCTCCTGACACGGTCAGCCTGGTGAATGCACAAATAATAAGTGGGTTTTTGTGCTTAATCATACTCATAGAACTTAGCACAATCATGTCACATCAAAGAATGATATGCCTGACAATCCTAGGTGTCCACATTATGATCCAAACGGCTCAGAAAAGAAATCAACAATGAAAGAAAGCTCAGGGGTAGACTGAATGATGAGGAAAGGGCATAGAAGCTTCTTTCAGCACATATAAATAGGGCCTCACTATTCAACACACATACACGTAGCTTAGGTTCTTTATTTTAGGCTTATTTCTTTTTAGCTTAATTTAGCTTTAAATTCCTTGTAATTTCTTAACTGTAAACAAGCTTTTATTATTAATGAAATTTTAGTTGTTTTATCTCTCTTAGCTCATTTTACCGAATCTTCATAAAGCTTTCAGACTTTTTCCTATTAAATAAGCTAAGATCAATAAGCTCTTTATAAGCCCTTTTCAGTCTTAGCTTATTTAATAGGAAAAAGTGAAAGCTTATGAGAAGGGTAAAAGACCTTTAGGAGAATTAAAACTACTAAAATTTCATTATAATAAAGCTTGTTTAATTAAGAATATTACAAGGATTTAAAGCTAAATTAATGCTAAAAAGAAATTAAGCTAAAATTAAGACCTAAGTTACGTCTGTGTGTGTGAAGAGTGAGGCCCTATTTATAGGTGCTGAAAGAAGATTTTTTTTTTTTTCTAGGCACTTGACTTCATCAATATCTACCCTTGATCTTTCTTTCATTGTTGATTTCTTTCTTGAGCCGTTGGATCATAATGTGGACACCTGAGGATTGCCAGCATGTCATTCTTTGATGTGACATGTTGTGCTAGTTCTGTGAGTAGATTAGCACAAAAACCCACTATTATTTGTGCTTTCACCATGGCTGACGTGTCAAGAGCTTGAGTGAGAGCTTAAGTAACCCTTGATTTGACTGATATGACCCCTCCTTAGCGTTACGAGCTCATGAACATTGACCTTCTACCCTTTATTTCTCATTTGCCCTCATTTTTAATCCATGGTAAAATCAATGAAGATGTATGGAACAGTGGAAGTCTTTCTTGGCGCCAAGTTTATATCGGATGGAGTTAATTCAGTTTTAACTTAGGCCAATTGACAATTCTAGCCCCTCTCATTTCTTTTCCCCTTTCTAGTTATAAATAACTTTCGAAAATTGCAAGACCAGTCCTTGTGGTTTATAAAAAAATGAATGGGCTAGGGATTTGGGCTTTGATTAGGCTTTTTGGGATCCGGATAGGTTTCTAGGTTTTTAGGTAGGCCCCATTTAAGATTTCCTGGGCCAAGAAGGAGGAGGGGACATTTTTGGACTTTTGTAAAACTTGAGGGACTGGGATTGGATTATTGTGAGGTTTTGTCTTGTAGTGGTTTACTGCTGTTGACTGGATTTGACTGCGGTCTTTGATTTTCTGGCTTCGGCTTTGATTCTTTGGCTTCTTTTTGTTCTCTTCTGATTCTCGTGTCCGTGCTTGCCCGTTTTGACTGTTTTCTTGTGATTTTTTTATGTATCCGTACCTGCACACACAAAACACAAATACAAGCATAATTTTGCCATTTTTGGTCTGTTTTGGGTTTAATTGGGTTGTTTTGGTATAATGGATATGTGTATTTACAATTATCAGATACAGTTAGTATTCGGATTCCTGATACAGTTATTATGGATTTTAGTTGAGTCTAACCCAACATAATGCATGGAGAAAGAATGCACTTGTTTTCTTATGCTTATTACATGAATCTTCTGAACGAAAAGATTTGGTGGACTGCATATTTTTTGGAATTCTGTGTGTGTTGTTCGTATAGGGATTCGATCCCGCTTTCGCCATAAGATTCTTGCTAACAACTCAAATTTGAGAATCTACCGAGCAAATATCAGGAGAGTTTCTCATTCTAATTCCCGTATTTAATGTTTTATCTATAAAACGAGGATGTTGTATAATTCAAGTGGGGGGATGGAATTAGAATGTTTACTTGTCCTATTTTTCACATAAAATGCTTAAATTATGCTAAAATTTAAAATTTTTTCAAGCATACTTTTGTGAAATTACTTGATACATCCCGCACACAATAACCCTTGTTAGATATTATGAGGATTTAACCTATCCGTTTCCAAATGTTTACCCAAATTCCACAAAAATATGAGTGTGCCGGTGATGTGTTAGACTTTGAGAACTGGGCGTTGGTATATTACTCGAGACGCTAGTGATGAGTACTATGGATTTAGATGGAGTAATTGGTAAATTTTTAGGATTGCAACCAAAATCGCCCATTACATGTTTTGGTTATTAACTAACTATACTGGTTAGTTAACACCCCTTAGAATCCCTTTGTTTATTTCTCCATTTTAAGATTAAGATACCCTAGTAGAAACAACCCGTAGAGGCCAATCCTTTAGGAACTACACCAATTATTTGTTTACTTTACACCTTTACACCTTAGCCTACCCTGTTAGATTAAGTTTATTTTACAGTTGCTAGTTGCTTAAAGTGTAAAGTTTGTATTTCCCGAGTCTTGTGTCAATTTTGGTACGGTTGGAAGAAATTTGCATATCGCAAATGGGAATGTATATTATAGTCAAAACTCATGTATTTTAATACCATCGCAATTTATGGTACGGTCGAAGAATGAAGGACTTATCAAAAGAATTATCCAAAATTATTATGATCGAGAAGATATGAATATTACACCGAGTTTAGTTGTATATTTGTTTGGAAAAAAGTTCAATTAATTAGAAAATCACAACAAAAAAGAGAAGGAAAAGTTTGAAGATAATCGTTTGCAAAACTACGAAGGACTTACGAGGATCGATTATTCCATTGATACAAATCGAACGATGTTGAGTTTTGTATAAGTGAAAGATACCGCCTCTTGCCTTGTATAGTATGTAAAAGTATATGATGATTAGTGAAGTTGAACGTTATGGGAACGCCATTTCGTTGTTGTTTTTTTATCAATGATCATTGACAAGGTTTATAAATAAGTTGTGTCTTTATCTGGTGACGGTCAGGAAAAAAGTGTTAGCAACTTGTATTTTTAGACTTAATCTATTTGTTTTGTAATTTTTATTTAACAACAATTTAATTCCCTTTCCTAATCATTAACCATGGGTTTTACGCGAATGAGGATGTGATCGAGCGTGCATGTCTATTCCGTCGTTACGGCCATGTATGCATGTCTCAGCTGCCTTGTTGGTTTATTACTATTGGTGAAAGTTAGAAGATCCATACCCTATATTACTCTACTATTCCTACTCTTTAGCTTATTCGAGGTGGGAGTGAGCAGTCACATGTGTCTATCCCGTCGTTACGGGTGTGTATGTGTGGTCTTTGTCGCCCTCCTGGAATATTGGTATCGATAAAGATTAGTTAGAGTAATCAACCCTAAGCCTTCTCATATAAACCCATATTTACCTTTATAAACTTGTTACTCCTTAGCTTTAGCGGTGGAGATGTGTATCCTTGCCAAGCTTATGATAGAATACTCGTCACGACCGAGCAATTGAGCGAATTAGTTACATGTTACCACATAGATTAGTTGAGTGATTTGAGTGTTTTCATCTTCCTATTTCGTGAGGTGTTTGGTTGTGTACTTGTAATAGATCAAATAAATGCTTTAACGGAAAATATCCTTAGGGATACATTTTTATAAACTTCTAAAGGCTACTTGAGGACAAGTAGGATTCAAGTGGGGGGATATTTGATGACATCAAATAACGTCTATTTTATAGCATCATTTATCCCATGTATTTAACCCATTTTATATAATTATTGCAAAGAATTGTTACTTAATCGTTTATATTTGAGAATTGCAGTAATTATGGAGTAGTTGGTGAATATTAGCAAAAGGCGCGCATTTTGGAGCTTAAATAAAGATATTTTGAAGATTACTATTCTGAAGACCAATACGCCGTATCCATCAAGGAAGATACGGCGTATCCGTGCCTGCACTCACCAAAGACCACAAAGGAAAGAAGATCAATACGCCATATCCAGAAGAAGTCAATACGCCGTATTCAATGTATAGTATGTGAATATTCTGGAAGATATCAAACGTGGTCCCTACTCCAAGAAACCCCCAATACGCCGTATCCAATTCCTTGGATACGCCGTATCGAACCGACTTCCAGACCCTATAAATACAAAACTCAAAAACGAGTTTTAAGTGTGCTAAATCATATTCTCGATACCTAAACCATAAAAGTCAATTTTCATAGGAGAAAAAGAGCAGAAGAGGTCTTGCAACGCATTCCAATCCATAGAAGACAACGTGTAATTCCATATACTTTTGTAATCGTTTAGTTTTTGGTATCATTCGTTAACTCGGTTAGTTTACCTTGGCTAAAACAATTACTCTTGTATTAATTATGATGTTTGAAGGCTAATACCTTTGGGTATTAGCCATTATTATAAAGATCTGAATGTTTGGTTTTGTTTATATCTCGATTTCTTAATTTATCATTGTATGCTTGTTTATGTTTATCAATTTATACTTGTTTACGTGCTTTTGTATGCGACCTATCATTCAACTGGATCTAGTGATACGGACCAAGTAATCTAGATGCCGAGATAGCTCTCCATATAGTAGTTTATACATCTAGAATCATAAGATCACAAATATTGTCCTTCTAAAATCGTGATAAGGATACGCTTCTGGCTTAACTAGTTAACAAAAATTGGCTTTGGTTTATTAAACATGTTGACTAGTGGGTGAATCTAGATAATTTAACAAATAATGTTCTGATTCCATTAGATAGTTGGACAAGTGGACTACTAGTGTATAAATTTCCTTTAAACAGTAAGTGGGTAAAGTCTCTATGAGCTAGGGTTTAACAAGATCACCATTGCTTTAATCTCTAAGATAGATTATAATCAACAAATAAGGATGCTTTATGCGGATGCTTTAATTGTGACAGAATTAATGTGTCTAGGTCTTAGGATGAAGTCCCACCTAAGTCTAAGAATGATATGCCTCTTCGAGATAAGTAATCATTGCACTGAATAAACAAACCAACTTCTAATCGGATTAATGATGGCTAATACAGTTTTCTATCATAAGGCTCGATCGCTCTTTTATCTTCTGTTAATTTGCTTGCGTGGGTTAAAGTGTCTTGAATTGATTGTAGTCACCAACCAAACCCGTGCCAGTCTGTCAGGCTGAAAACCCCCTTTACCTGTTAGAATGAGGATTCGAACTAACATAAGATTAACATAGGTTTGACTTAGATTAGAATTAACTTAGATTAGATAACCAAAATATAAATAAATTAAGAGATTTAACCCCGCTTCAAGTGTTCGACGCCCTACTTACCACAAATCTACCACCGACCGGGTACACTGCCCGTTAAAGTGTTGTTTTTGGTTAAGTCAGCAAAATATAAATTTAAAACTTGAATCATAAAAATATACGCTACACAACGACACATTAGTTGTCATGAATCATTTCTCATGCCACATTTATTTTTCTACAAATAGGTTTTCCTGAGGTTAATGTTTCCAGCTCCACAAGTCTTAACGTTTTAACTCAATTCAAACAGCAACCTTAATTTATGCAGGTTTTAGCTTTCGGGGTTGGCATGAAAACAAAGGGAAACAACGAACAAGTTGATGATCCAATTCTTGAAGTTGAAAAATTGTCACATTCTTCCCATCCTTTTTCATTGTACTGTGATCAGTAATGAATTTGTAAATTGGTGCTTTGCTCTCTTCTTTGATATATAATGATACTAAGTTATAAAAATTATATTTTGATGTCCGGAAAATAACTTTTTCCTCTAGTATGCTCAAAATCCGTTGATCTTTTATTAAATTTCTGGCTACATTTACTTAAGAATATTACTCCAGATCAGTTTCAGGGATGTTAACTGCTGCGTCCTTACATTATCTGCTGCATAGGTTTTCCAAACTTGCAACTCCGTCCACCATTGATGAACGTCAAAGCCTGCGCCCCGCAGCGGAGCACGGGTAAACCCACTTATTGATATCATATATCAATTGATATCATATATATATAATAAATGTAAGCTTTGGCCATTTGATGAGTTTGGCCCTTCGTCTTTATGATATTTATTAGTTAATATTTGAAACTTCATAACTTTTACGCAGCTTTAGTCCCTAGGATGAGTCATCATTACGGCGTAACTGCATCGACCAAGTTACGCCATAACCCTTCTGACGCGGCATTCCATCGTTTAGTGCAAAATTTTGTTACGACGTAATTACATCGAACCAGTTATGCCGTAACCCTTAGTCAGCAAAAATATCTTCTTCAATGATTAAATTATGGTCTAACTCCTATGGGCTAGTTACGCCGTAATTCTTGTAACTTGATATTCTCTGATCTCTCTAATCTTTAAAAATATAGTACCGCTACTAAATAATATAGTAGGGGTACTATTCTTTATTTGGCTCATAAGTAGCTTCCTGGAGAAATATAGTAGCCTTCATTAGATTTTAGTACCTGTACTAAATTACGCATTATTGGAACTAATTTTGGCCATCTTTGGCATCTTTTTGTTCCATTGCCTTAATCACCTAGAACCTGAAATATAAACGAATTAATTACAAATTCTCATAAAAAATATAAAACAAGGCAATAAACGTGAGAATTTGATATATAAAAGTATTAACTATTTAAAGTTATCAAATATCCCCCACTTGACTTCTACTTGCCTTAAGTAGACCTTTTAAATAATTCTCAAAACGATATATCTCAAGTTAGCTAGGAAGATATGAAATTAAAAATTACATATGCTAGATAATGCTAAACTAAGCACCTCACGAAAGGAAAAACGAATCACACTCATACTCTCACTAATCTATGTGTTTCATTTCAGTGATCACTCAACTGCTCAGTCATGGCGAGTATCCTATCATAAGCTTGGCAAGGATACTAATCTCCACCACTAGAGTTGATGTGTTTCAAAAGCTTTAAATTTATAAGACTAAAATTACTGATTTATTATATGAAAACACACGGGTAAAAGTATAACCCACGTATGTAGTATAATATTTTAGGTAAGACCAGGTCGTCCATAAGGATTTGATTAGTGTTCGAATAATCGTAGTTAAAATAAACATTAACAATTTTAAGATAAATTGTGTTGGATTGAATAATGAAAAAGATGGCTACTCGGATAGCTTCATTTAATTCCTAAGCGATGGTGATAATTACGATCTCAGATTCGAGGTTGTTTAATTTATAAAAAGGTTTTCTCGTCAAAAAATGTTTTCACTCAAATAATTCAGTTACTATTATATTTAGTCAATTAAATCAAATGTGTCACTCAAATAATTCAGTTACTATTATATCAAATCTATTTTGTTTATCAAATAACGTAAGCAGATTTCTCTAACCAAACGATAAAGACCGTAGACAAATCTTTAAAACCATATAACATACAACGGGTCTTTTGACCTATACCGTTAAAAGCATACAATCAAAGTTGATAATTAAAGTTTATAAGATAAAATACGACATGAATTCAATATAAGCTTAAGATTAAAATATCATAATTACACCAAACGCTTATTCATTATATTAACATAACCGAGTAGTCATGAGATATTTAGCCTCTGATGGCTACAAAGTTCATAACAAAATAAAGTAGAAAAACAAGAAACATACTATGCTTGGGTTGGTGATGAGGTGTCATTTTATACACTTTTTTAGGGTCATTTAACCCCCTAAATCATGCATTTATGCCCAAAATAGGTACTTAATCATTCCATTTCATGTATTTGGCATTTGGAAGGCATTTGGAGGAAATACACGTGAGTTGGGCTCATTTGGAGAAGAAACGGACAAGACTACGGACCTACACCAACATCTCTCAAGATTATGTTCTCAGCGGCTAGAGACGGCGTCACAAGATACACGTGACGCCGTCATAATTCATCCCACGATGGTGCCACAAGAAATCATGACGGCGTCAGCTCACACGACCTAGCCCAAGATCTAGAATATTCTACTTTACGACGGCGTCACGATCAAAACGAGACGATGTCGCATCGATTTTTCTATATATACAAACCTAAAATTAGGGTTTTAGGTGTGTAACTTAAGAGTAAAAAAGGGAGACGAATCCTAGTTTGTTTGGTAGCTTATTAGGACGATTTTAGGGCTTTAAAACCCTATTGTAACTCCTTCAATTTATGTTTTAATCAAGTAAGATTATCTTAATCATTCAATATGTCTTTTTGTTTGATTATTTGTTGTTCTTGCTTTATCTTTAACATGCTTGGCTAAACTCCCTATTGTATTCATTTATGATTGTATGAAACCTAGAATGTAGATCTTAGTGGTGTTGCTTCTTGTGATGAATATGCATTTTAGGCTTTATAAAACCAACTTTTGTTTGTATTGCTGTTGATATGTTTAAGGAAACATGATTGTGTAGAAAGGATACCATCGGGTAACAGTCTTCATGCTACATTGCCCCTTATATGGTTGATCCACTTTTAATATATTTCAAATGCATTTAATGTACTCTTAGGGGCCTTGTAATAGTCTTCATACTACCTTACTTGTATGTTACCCTAACGAAATATTAAATAGATGGCGAGTTCGTGTAATCTGTTCGTGACTTAGGAAATAATTACATAGATCATCATAATTGTGACAAAGCAAAAACACTAGGAGAAGCAATCTAGGGAGTAATACATGATTAAATGAATACAATCTCTTTATTATATTGTTATCACCATTAGCATAGTTTATTAATTAGTTTAATAGCTAAAACCAAACCAACCTCTCAAACCATAAATTTACCTGCTTTCATAAAATATAAAAAAACACAAAAATAATCTTCTCTTAACCCCTAAAATTCTGTTAGACCGTAATTAGGCCTTCCCAACCTATTCCCCTAGAGAACGATAACAACCCCTAAGTCTTGCCTATACTACTACTACAACGGTTAGGTACTCTACCTAGGGAGTTGTAAATCTTCTTGTAGAAGTCCCTAATGACAACCGCATCAAGTTTTTGGCGCCGCTGCATGGGGAATAGTTAAGTTTTGATCATAGTTTAGCTTAGTTCTACTTGCTTGAATCCTTTCATGTAAGAATTTAATTTCCGCATATTAGCTTTCTCGTAGTCTATCTTTACTTTGTGTTAATTGTTTCGTAATCCATTCTCGTCAACCACCATGGGAGACGAGAATCCTATCTGTACTCTTGGAGACTACTCCAAACCTAGCCACGAGGGCTACAAGAATACCATCGAGCTCCCCATAGGGAACAACGTGATACCTCTTTGATTCGACATCATCCGGTTGGTGCAAAACGGATACTCATTCCACGGACTTTGGTCCGAGGATCCAAACCAACACCTCAAGGATTTTCTGACACCCCAAAAATTTCCGTTCAATATTTTAGCCATTACCGATCGCTAATTTGAATTTTTAAAGTTTCTTTTAACTTTTATGTTTAACCGGAAGTTTTCCTGCTATTTATCTGAGAATCGTCGCCGAGAGTGAACCGGGACACCTAACATTGTAGTATTTTGGCAATAGCCATGATTTTATATTTTAAGGTAATATTTAAAATTTCATAATTTTCGGAGATGCCGTTATTCGTTTCGTTACTTATGTGAATCACGATTTACTTAAAATATGAGCATATGCATGGAGGACTTAGAAATTAAATCATACAAGGAGCACTAGCATCTTAAAATATTGGAAACCATTTGGTCCCCCCCTCCTTGCTTGTATGTGTCCAAACAAGACACCCCATGTGAACTTAAGATGCCATTTTGAATTCAAAATCAATAAGACAAGATTACAACTCATGTTTTGTCCTAGCTTGAATTTGATTGGGAGATCATTTTGGTCCCCTCTCTTTCTTTGTCCTATCCCACGCACCAGTAACATACCACTTTAGTAGTATTGAAGTTAATCTTGCACATATATTCCATATTACATCTCATAGTTTCATTCATATTTCACACACACTTAGCATTTGAGTTTTCTTTTTTCTCTCTTGCTCTCCTAGCCTACGAAATACATACACACATATATAAATCCATAAAATTTTCATCTTTGATAAAAAACTCTTGAAGATTTGTTGAAGGTTTGATCATTTGTATCATTCGGGTATTTGTTAAACAACATTTGGGTTGTTTTAGTCTTGTTCATTTTCTAAAAAACCTTCATCTTTATAATAGTCTCCAAATCTATCATAATTGTACTTTCATAATCATCTTGATGCATACTTACTAGTTGTACAACTTATTTTGTAAAAACAAAGATTTTAAAACTACATAAACCTTAAAAGGTTATGTTTATGGTTCGAAAATAATAACAAAAAATATAAGAAAATCATAGTTTTGTGATCGTGGTTATTTTCGTGTAATAAAAATGGTATGTTATAGCTTGTTTGTATTTGGCTTATATAATAAGCTAATGGGAAAGCTTATTTGATTATTTTCGAGCTTATGTGACTTATATATGTTGCGTCCTAAAATAGAAAACATAAAGAAATATTTGTTCAAGCTTGTTTCTTGTAACTTAGATTTATTAAGCTTATTTCTAGCTTATTTTTATTCGGCTTATGTTAATAAGCTTTTGGAAGCTTATTTTGATTATTTTGAACTTAATGGGCTTATTATTTGGTTTGGCCCAACTAGAAAAGAAAGGAGAAGTGTTGTTTAGCTTATTTTGTTTTGGCTTATAGTTATTGGCTTATTTTCTAGCTTATTTTGAAAGGACAAATACTAAACTTATTCGGCTTAATAAATAAGCCCGAATATAGCTTATTGGGCTTTTAGCCGGGTCCCACAACCAAGGCCTAACACCACGAGCTTATTTTGAGCTTATGTGGTTTGGCTTATTTTATTGTGGCTTATTATAAACTTATTGATAGCTTATTATTAAGTCGCATATTTATTATTTAATGTTTTGCTTATCGAATTATATGGATAAGTAAACTACATTTTTAGACTTAACGGGCCAAGGCCGAACATAAATCCAATACACCAAGGCGTAAAGCTACGGTGTAGCTTATTGAATAAGTTCATGAATAGCTTATTTAATAGTGTACGGCTTAGACGTTATACGTTTAACTTATTTAGAACGTTGGACGTTACGAGTAATAAGATTAGGCTTATTGGGCTTAATAGCCCAATAAGGGTCCAAATGGTCTTTTGATTAAATAATAAAAGGGTTTTGATGATGTATAGTTTGTAATTGTGAAAAGATGATTGAAAGTGATTTGAAAATGGTTTTTATTAAAGTCTACGACTTTAGAAAACGTGCAAACATGAACTGGTCATGCTGAAATTTTTATAAATTATTATACTTAGTAAATATTAGAAAACGCACATGATAAAAACTAGACATACGGGAATTTAATAAAGTGCTGAACAATGTATATATATAAAAATATATATAAAATATATATTTTTACTTAGACATATATATGTATGTAATATTAATATACATATTATTATTATTCGTTTTACTTACGAAAACATTTTAATTACTATACGATCACAAACATTAATTTTTGGAAATATATTAACAAAAGTACACTAGTAAATTCCTTATGCATTCATCCGCAATTCTAGAGTACTCGATATCAAACCAAACCTTCATTTCATAGGTTGTCTTTACGAACCGTCGTTCGTTATCGTGTGATTTTATTCTAGACTATTCTTCTTTGATTCACCAATCACGGTGAGTTCATAGCCCCACTTTTAATTATTGAATAATCTTTTTATTAACTTGGGTGTGATGAAAACATTGCTTGCTTTTAAAATTGGGACAGCAAGTACTTTACGTGAGAAATTCCCCGTTTACGTGTTGCCTAAGTAGTGTTTAAAACCCACTATTGCCGACTTATCCTATGAACTGTTATATAACCTTTAACAAACTGGATGGTTAGAAGTGAACCGCGAGTGAATAATAGATCTATTGGACTAATTTATCCTATCCGGGTAAGGATGCACTTACTAGTTCGAGTTTGCAAGAACTATGGATATATGTCATGTAGAAACTGTTAGTGGTCTTTGGTTGGACACTAAAGGCAAGCCTTTCATTGTAATAGCAAGTGTACATGCTTTCTTTTTAGTATTAGCTTCAGTGTCATGAGCTTAGTGCAACGTAAATGCCTCTTTATGTGAAGTTGTATCTCCTATAACTGTCACATACGTTTTGATAATCTTGTGGTCCACATTAATTACGTTTGAACTAAACCTATGAATTCACCAACTTTATGTTGACGTTTTAAGCATGTTTTTCTCAGGTGCTTAGCATGGATGTTGTTGCTTGACTTATGTGAAGTCTATTTGCCCGGACCGGTTTACCAGAAATTTATCTATGTCTTCAAATACCGTTGTTGAACTTATTTAAGCTTCCGCATTTTAACGATTTTATCTTTTAAATTTGATCGATGTAAAACTTATTAATATTTTGAATTTATGCAACGGTGTTTATTTTTCAAACGTACCCTTAGAGGTCGTTCTTTATGCTTTGTACTTGAGATATTCAGTGACGTCACGCCCCCGGACACTAAATCGGACGGGACCCCATTTGGGGGTGTGACAGATTGGTATCAAGAGCCAAGGTTATAGAGAACCAGGTAGTATAAACTAGGTCTGGTCTATAACCAGTATGTGATCCTACGTGATTATATGTGCCTTACGTGATTTTACATATACGTAATATGTATATGTACTATGTAATTAAATACTAAGTATAACTAATATTACTATAATTATATTGCATTCTTTTCGCGGTACTTCATCCGATGGTTTATTCATTCACTCATTCATCTATGCATTCATTTACCCATTCATTCATTCGTTCATTTACCCATTTGATCATTCTTTTCCGCATCATGCATGGTTGATATAAAGGATATTTATATAAACTTTTGCTTGTGCAGGTCATGGCTATCTCTGTTATCTCAGTTTCATCAGATTCGTCTGAGGAGAGTGTGGGGACATCTACTGGACGAGTTATCTTGTTTGGTACTATCCCTACCACTATCCCTGACACTACACTTTCTGTGATTCCACCTACTACCCATATTGATACCACACCGATACCTATTGTTTCACCCACTATACCACCATCACCTAATTATACACCCGCATCACCTGATTATTCACCCGCATCTGATACGGATTTTGATTCATTCGAGGATCCGTCATCAGATCATATACCACCACTACTAGCTACTTCACCATTTCTTTCATTGACCGATGATTCTTCAAACAATGATATACCTGATACACCACCATCACCTACCCATGGTATACCATTCACTGAGACTATCCTTTCTACCTCGAGTTCACCTGTTACATCTGGGGCACTTCGACATTGACTCATGGTTCTTGCACCTGGGCAGCCTATTCCTCATGGTTGACTATACCGCTACCATATTAATATGCCAGTACACATGATGACTGCAAGGAAGAAGGTTGGACTATGACCTACTCATCGTCTTGCTATGATACATTTAGTTGATTACTCTTCTTCAGATCAGTTTTCTTCGAATGATTCTTCGAGGGATTCTTCTGCGGATGCTTTATCTGATTCTACATGTAGTCGTTCATCTTCTGATCATTCATTACCCACACCATCATCGGGTATGAGACCTAGTCATCATTTATGTTCATTGGTACCGAGTATTCATCGTTCATCTGCTGTTATTTCTAATAGACCATCTCATGATTCTTGTTTTGTGAGCCCTTCTCGCAAGAGGAGTAGATCCCCTACTGCATCTGTACCATTATCTTCACTTCCTTAGTGATTGGCTTAATGTAGTACTGCTTTTACCATCACATAAGAGGATTTAGGAGTCTTTAAGCAAGTAGGGATTAGAGGGTTGTTGAAGGACTAGTTTTGAGCCATATGTACCTAGGAGAGACTTGGTTAGGAGTTGACTTTGTGGATGAGAGTTCTAAAGCCCTTCGTAGGTTTAGAAGGACAGATTAGAGATCGAGATGTTTATGTCGAGAGAGCAATAGTGATATTGATATTGACCCCGAGATTCAGGCAGAGATTGACGAGTGTTTCGCTCCTATACGGATTCGTTCTATGAGATAGAGAGGTTGCTGTTAGAGTTGTAGTTGAGGCTATTGATCGAGAGGAGATTGAGACGGGTATGAGAGGCCTCGTTTAGGCTAGATTAGATAGAGTTACTCACCCAGTGTTAGCTAATGATATCCCTGAGCCTGCTCAAGAGGGAGTTGTAGAGGTCACGTTTGAGACATTGGGATATTTAGTTCAGAGGTTTCATGATCATACTAAGGAGATTCTGGTTCGTCATGTTCATGTTATTAAGAGTGTCCAGAGGGATCAGGGATACAGGATCCTAGCGAAAGGACAATAGAGTGCTGATATGTTGGATAGGATCAGAGAGTTAGACCGGGATAACAGGAGACTTAGAGACATGATGAAACTTGCGAGTTAGAGAGTTACTCGGTCTCAGCGTAGAGAGTTGCGTGTTTAGAGGGAGATAAGACAGATTCGGCGTTTTAGATTTTATGATCGTATGAGGATTGCTAGGATTGAGGCTTGTGCCAGGAGGCATTTGGGCTACCGTTCTTAGTTTATTCCTGGAGTATCTTAGTGTTGACCTATAGCACTAGTCGTAGCTGTTATTAGGGATTGTAAATCTACATTTAGAACCGTGTTGTAAACCATTCGTATGATGATATAAAATCTAATGTTTCATTCCATGTTTGATATTCTTAACTTAATGATACTTTCTATTGCTTATTGTATTATTACTAAATTGGGGCATTATCATGAAGTTATTATGATTTTGTATTTTCGTATAATAATACCTGTTATTTTATTCGATAAAAAAAAAAAAACCCCCGGTTTTTTTAACAACCACCTCGTATCACCACGACATTTCATCGTGTTATGTATTGTTATGATGTTGGACAATGCCTAACACACAATATAGAGCATCAAGGACACGTGAAGGACTTAATGAGCAAATTTATCATCAAATGGCAGGAGCATTAAGAGCTCAGACCAATGCCAGGAACCTTGAACCCCTTTTGAGAGACGGGGGTGGTCAAGAGGAAGTAAATGGAAATGGAGGAAATAGAAATGGAGGAAATAGAAATGGAGAGAATAAAAATGGAGGAAACATAAATGGTAATGGGAACGGAACAGGAGGAAATGGCTATAACTTTGGAGGATTTGTGCCTACTCGAGAGTGCACATATCAAGTCTTCCTAAAGTCCAGCCACTTCGGTTTAATGGGATAGAAGGAGTTGTTGGGTTAACTCGTTGGTTCGAGAAGATGGAAACGGTATTCCATATTAGCAATTGTCTAGAGAGGTACCAAGTGAAGTATGCTTTGTGCACACTTCTAAACAGTGCATTGACATGGTGGAACTCCCATAAGAGGACAATTGGAATTGAGGCTGCCTATGCCATGAGTTCAGTAAAACTTATGAAGTTGATGACATAAGTGTACTATCCAAGAAACGAGGTCCAGAATATGAAGACCGAGTTATGGAACTTGGTTGTGAAGGGAAATGACTTGACTGCTTACACCAGGAGATTTCAGGAGCTGGTGTTGTTGTGTACTAGAATGGTCCCAAATAAGGAGGACAAAGTTAAGAGATTCGTTGGAGGTTTGCCTGACAATATTCAGGGAAATGTAATCGCTGCTGAACCCACAAAACGTTAGATGCAATTCGTATTTGCCAACAACTTAATGGATCAAAAGTTGAAGGGATATACTAAAAGTGCTGAAAATAAGAGAAGGTTGGATAACAACCCGAGAGACAATCGTGGATAGCAACCAGTTTTCAATCGACAAAATGTTAGAGGCCAGAACGTGGCAAGAGCTTATACGGCTGGGAACAATGAGAAAAAGGGGTATGTTGGATCTCTTCTCTACTGCAACAAGTACAAGTTGCACCATGCAAGGCCATGTACTGTGGATGTGGGAAACTATAAGGAGAAGTCGGTCATATAAACTAGTGATTGTATGAAATAAGTTACTTAAAACACTTGAGAGCATAAGTTGGGAATCAGCCAGGTATTGTTTTATGAGTGGGGAAGGCCATGGAAATTTTAGGAAAAGATTGTCTAAGTTAGAAGTCAGAACCATGGACAACAAGACTGGAAACAATAATGGAAACAAGACTGGAACCAGACTGGAAGTAATGAGGCTACGACGAAGGCTTACGCTATTGGAGGAGGAGGATCAAACCCCGATTCAAACGTCGGCATGGGTACGTTCCTTCTCAATAACTGTTATGCTTCTATGTTATTTGATTCGGGAGCCGATTGGAGTTTTGTGTCGTTGTACCTTTAGTGCATTGTTTGATTTGCCACCACCACTTTAGACACTAGTTATGCCGTAGAGGTAGTCTTGTTCTATAATGGATTAGATGTTCCAACTTGACAAATTCTTGATTCAAGAGGTGCCATTGTAACACCCCCAAATTAGGTCGCAACGGAATATAGGTTGGGGTGGTACTTCATAGATCAATAACACAAGATATATATAAGAACGACTAAAAAGTCGTTTAAAACCGATACATTGAATTTAGCAAAGTATTTGCTACAAAAGCCCGAAGCTTCACTTGTTCATTGTTCAAAATACAAAGATTTTAGTCCATAACAGATGTATCCCCAAAATGTAATGCAACCAAATCTTTAATGCATTACTTCCAAAATAGCGACCACCAATGTATCCCTTGTCTTGTACCTTACTGATCTCCTGAGAAAACATTGCTTTAAAACATCACCAATAATGTTGGTGAATTCATAGGTTTGTAAAATGTATAATGTAGGACCGCAAGATTTCCCCATGATAATGCAACAGATGCAAACATCATAAAATGTAATTACGTTTCCCTAAGCTCATGACACTGAAGCTCGACATGTATGAATTGCAATATAAATTGCCAACATTGCCCGTGATGATGTTCTAACCCGCAACATCCTATGTTCGACATGGTATACGTTCGTTGTCTGGCATACCAGCACAGTGAGCATGACTCACCCGAACGGGGATGTCAATCCCAAATAGATCTATTTATAACATTCGCGCTCACAACAAGTAATTGACAGTTCATGATAATGGGCTCAAAGGGTTATCACTACTTAGGCAAACACGTAATCGAAATGTAAAATGTCCACTTGCGTCAAATTGTAAAACATGCATATGTTTCTCACCCAAAAACTTGTAAATCATTATAAATGTAAAACGTAGGGCTATGAACTCACCTTGAGTTAATGATAATCCAAATATAACAAAAAATGCGTCACGAAAATGACCGAATGCAACTTAATTAGATATAGGTCGTATAAGTACTAAGCACGTTGATTAACTAATGCCATATATAATTCTATATAGCTACATCACCATCTAATTGCATTTGTAAAACAACACTTATAAAGTAAAACCGTTTATAAATATTACTTTAGTAAAAACGACGTAACTTTTCCATTTTAAGCCCGATTTGTATGTTTCTTACGTCCACGCTTTCGTATTAGAAAGATATATCAAAATATTACATTTTCATAATTTGGGTCCTCTGGTGAACAGTACTTTTTACTGTTCATGGGCTTTTATAAAATTAATCGTCGTAAACTCGTAAATGTCGTATTTTATTCGTTTTAACTCCGTTTTTAACGATTCTTTCGAGTACGCCTTCATAATTAAAAGTTCAATCAAATTAAGGATGTTTTCAAAATATATATCTGATGTGAACAGTAACTTTTATAAAATTATTTTTATAAAAGTATTTATTATCGTAAACTTGCGAAATTCATAACTCCTTCGTTATTGATCTAAAAATTATGATTCTTAATGTTTTGGAATCCTAAAAATATGTACTATCTGAGAAAAATAACCAATCTTATATATCAGAAGTAGTTTGTAACTTGTTTTTATAAAATTTCTTTTATAAACGCGTTTATTATCGCATAACTTGTAATTTACGCATCTCCTTCGTTATAAATCGGTTTTTCGAGTTTCTTACCTTTTTGGAATCCTCATGAGATGTAGTATTTTATAAAAATATAAAATAAATACATTTATTTTCGAATTGAAACAGAAAGTTTTGAAGTTTTTATTAAAATGTGCTTAAAATGAATTTTTGTAACTTTTAAGCTTAACCACCTTGTTACAAGTCTATTACAACACTTATTATCACATGTCTTACATCCTTAGGGTCCCTAGTCCAAGATTTGTCCAAAACCCTAGCTTCTAAGTCCTTGAAAACCCTAATTTCAAGTAAAACCCTAATCTTGAACCTTCTTGCTTTAACACTTGTAAACCCCAAATCAAACCTTCCAAACACCTTAGGTTATCTTAGAAATGATGTTGGAACACTTGGAAATGTTGTAAATAAATTTTGTATGGATTTAGTAGTGTGTTATATGTGTGTCGTGGGTGGGAGAGAGCCAAAGGGAGAATGAGAGTGTTTTTCACCTTAAGAAATGAATGTGTATGTTTATCTTTCTATCACAAGCCTTATATAACACAACTTGGCTAGTCAATACCACTATTAGGAAAGTCTTTGGTCAAGAGAACATTAGGAGGGTTTTAAGGAAGTCTTTGGTCAAATTCCTAGTTTGAAAGACATAAGGTTTAATGAGAGGTGTATGTACATATCAAGTTGGAAATTTTTGTGATATTTCTCTTGATCTTTTCCACCATATCCGGCCATAGATGTATATGTATAAGATATTTTTGTAATTTTTGAGTATTGGGTATAATTGTGGGTATTTGTTGAAGCGTAGAAAAGTTTTGGTGGTTCCGGGTATGCCTAAACGTATTTTATCGCGAAACGTAAACACTTTACATAACCAATAAAAATAAAATGAAAAAAGTTAATAATTATCCTCAAATAAATTACTTAACACTTGCTTGATATAAACATTTAATTGTTTGATGCCCGTTTACATTGAACGATAATTTTTAGCTTACGCGATTTAACTTAACGATTTCAATTTAAAAGTAAACGCGTACAATACTAAAAATAAATAGTGAATTTATTGACGACGTACAATGTCCCTAAAACACAGGGTGTTATAGTCTTCCCCCGTTAAGTGAGCCTTGTCCTCAAGGCTTAAGACGCGGCACTTGACGACGGTGCGGTCTTTGTAAAAAGGTGTGGATATTTCTTCTGGAATTGATCTTCGCGTTCCCATGTGAACTCAGGACCTCTCCTAGAGTTCCATCGAACCTTGATTATTGGAATGCGGTTTCGTTTCAACCGTTTAACTTTACGATCCATGATTTCTACTGGTTCCTCGACGAATTAAAGCTTCTCATCCAAATGAAGTCCATCCAACGGAACGGCTAAAGGTTCGTCGGCAGAGCACTTTTTCAAGTTGGATACATGAAACGTATTGTGAACCCTGCTCAGCTCTTCAGGAAGCTCAAGCTTGTATGCAACAGATCGAACCTTTTCCAACACCTTAAACGGTCTAACGTACCTAGGGTTCAACTTCCCCCGTTTGCCAAAACGTACGACCCCTTTCCAAGGCAAAACTTTAAGCATAACTTTATCCTCAACTTGGAATTCCATCGGATTACTTTTTAAATCGGCGTAACACTTTTGCCGATCACGAGTAGCCTGAATTCTCTGCTTGATCTAAATGATTTTCTCGGTCGTCTCTTGAACTATCTCTGGACCAGTAAGTTGAACTTCTCCAACCTCGGCCCAACAAACAGGTGAACGACACTTTCGACCGTAAAGTGCTTTAAACGGTGCAGCCTTAATGCTAGCGTGATAGCTATTGTTATATGAAAACTCGGCTAATGGCAAATGATTAACCCACCCCTTTCCAAAGTCGATCACACAAGCATGCAACATATCCTTAAGAGTTTGAATAGTCCTCTCGCTTTGTCCGTCAGTTTGTGGATGATACGCAGTACTCATATCCAAGTTAGTACCCAAAGTCTTTTGAAGTGACCTCTAGAAATTTGATGCAAACCTAGGGTCGCGATCACAAATGATTGAGACAGGTATTCCATGCCTTGTGACCACCTCCTTTA
>BQNB010081990.1:0-27019 GCA_026074375.1 Tanacetum coccineum | reverse complement strand
CGAGTGGCAATCCCACTCCTTACTATGATCCAATCGTTTCTACTTCATCTCTGACTTTAACTCCATTCGGGGACAGTGATGTTCTCCTTTTCAAAGAAGCCAACTCTTTTCTTGCTATAGAGGATGATCCAACTTCACTGGAAGTTGATCCAACGTATTATGACCTTGATGGGGACATTCTTCTCCTCGAAGAAATCCTTAATAGTGATCCTTCACCACCTCCAAACCAAGGAAATTATTTGCCAGAAATCAGAAAAGATCTTAAAATTTATGAAACAAACAATGAAAATTCTTCAGTTAATGAGCCCTCGGAGGTTGAACTCAAGGACTTACCACCTCATTTAGAATATGCATTTTTGGAAGAAAACGACAAGTTGCCCGTCATAATTGCAAAAGATTTAAAGAATGAGGAAAAGGCCGCTCTAATCAAGGTTCTAAAGTCCCACAAGCGAGCCATCACTTGGAAACTTTCTGATATTAAGGGTATTGACCCAGAGTTTTGTATCCACAAAATTCTAATGGAAGAGGACTACGAACCAACGGTTCAGCATCAAAGGCGGGTAAATCCGAAAATCTATGACGTCATTAAGAAAGAGGTTGAAAAGCTTCTTGACGTCGGATTAATTTATCCAATCTCTGACAGTCCATGGGTAAGCCCGGTGCACTGTGTACCGAAAAAGGGTGGCATGACCGTCATCAAAAATGATGAAAATGATTTAATACCGACTCGATTGGTCACAGGGTGGAGAGTACCCGAAAGGACCACTTTCCATTGCCCTTCATGGATCAAATGCTTGAAAGACTCGCGGGAAATCAATACTATTGTTTCATCGATGGCTTCTCGGGTTATTTTTAGATTCCCATAGACCCGAAGGACCAAGAAAAGACAACCTTTATTTGCCCATACGGAACGTTTGCCTATCGCTGCATGCCTTTTGGGCTATGCAATGCACCTGGCACGTTTCAACGATGTATATGGATGACTTTTCAGTCTTCGGGATTCTTTCTCTACATGCCTATCCCATTTGGACAAAATGTTAAAACGGTGTAAAGACACCAATTTGGTCCTCAACTGGTAGAAAAGCCATTTCATGGTAAAAGAAGGCATTGTTCTTGGACACAAAATCTCTAAATAAGGAATTGAGGTCGATCGAGCCAAAGTTGATGTTATCGCCAAGCTCCCTCACCCAACTACTATGAAAGGTGTCCGAAGTTTTCTTGGGCATGCCGGTTTTTACCGATGGTTCATACAAGACTTCTCGAAAATAGCCCGCCCAATGACTCACCTGCTTAAAAAAGAGACTCCATTTTTCTTCTCAAAAGAGTGTATCGAATCCTTTAATACACTTAAAGAAAATTGACTAAGGCTCCGATTTTGATTGCTCCCGACTAGGACTTACCTTTCGAACTAATTTGTGATGCAAGCGATTTTGCAATTGGGGCAGTCCTAGGGCAACGAAAGAACAAGCATTTCTAACCAATTCACTATGCCAGCAAAACCATGACTGAAGCTCAAGCACACTACACTACGACCGAAAAAGAATTACTTGCTAGTGTACGGTTTTGAGAAATTTCGGTCATATCTTGTTTTGTCCAAGAGCATAGTGTATACCGACCATTCTGCTATAAAGTATCTCTTTGCTAAAAAGGATGCTAAGCCAAGACTGATGCGGTGGATCCTTTTGCTCCAAGAATTCGATGTTGTCATCCGAGACAAAAAAGGAGCAGAAAATCTGGCCGCCGATCATCTTTCAACTTGAGAACCCTTCATCAAGATAAACTCGAACACAAGGAATCACGGAAATCACGGAAACATTTCCTCTCGAAACTCTTGGATCGGTTGCTCTTCGTGTTGATAGTACCCCATGGTTTGCAGATTTCGCAAACTACCATGCGGGGAAGTTCGTTGTCAAGGGAATGTCATCCCAACAGAAAAACAAGTTTTTCAAAGATGTCAAACACTACTTCTGGGATGACCCCTTCTTGTTCAAATCTGTGCGGATCAAATGATCCGGCGGTGTGTGCACGACAAAGAAGCTCTCGACATCTCGAAGCTTGTCCATTTTGTGGTATATATAGATTTAGGCTTTATGATGGTCAAATGGACCCACCGGGGGACATCACGGTGCAAATCTCACCGCCAAAAAGGTCTTTGATGCCGGATTCTTTTGGCCTTCAATATACAAAGATGCCCACGAGTTGGTTAAAAATTGCGACTCGTGCCAACGACAAGGAAAAATTTCACAAAGGGATGAGATGCCTCAAAATTCCATCCAAGTTTGTGAAATCTTTGACGTTTGGGGCATAGACTTCATGGGACCATTCCCATCTTCTAGAGGCAACAAATACATACTTGTGGCTGTCGATTACCTGTCAAAATGGGTTGAAGCGAAAGCGCTCCCCACCAACGACGCCCGAGTAGTTTGCAAATTTCTTAAATCTCTCTTGCTAGATTTGGTGCCCCTCGTGCCATCATCAGTGATCGTGGAACATATTTTTCAATGACAGTTTGCAAAGGTCATGCTTAAATATGGAGTCACTCATCGTCTCTCCACCGCGTATCACCCACAGACAAGTGGGCAGGTTGAAGTATCGAATCATGGTTTAAAAAGAATTCTTGAAAGGACATGGGAAAATCGTTGCCACTTTTGTCGGAAAAAACAAACTGGATGACGCTCTATGGGCCTTTCCGTACAGCGTAAACAAAAAAACCATCGGGTGCACTCCATACGAGCTTGTATATGGAAAGGCATTCCATCTATCATGCCGAATGAGTTGGAGCACAAAGCTTACTACTGGGGCCCTTAAAAAGCAAACTTTGATCTCAAACAGCGGGTGATCAACGCAAAGTTCAACTCAATGAATTAAGTGAACTGCGTGATCAAGCCTATGAAAATCTTTGATTTACAAAGAGAAAACTAAGAGGATTCATGACGCAAAATCAAAAACCGCGTTTCCAACTTCGGTGATCAAGTCTCCTCTTTAAAACATCAAGGATTGAAAATTTTCACAGCGTCAAAGTTAAAGTCCCGGTTGGTCATAAACCATTTACCATTGTTTAAGTTTTCCCGTATGGCACCTTGAGTTATCCCAGAAACTTCGTGGCCAAGACTTCAAAGTAATGTCTTACGTCTGAAGCACTACATAGTGAGGTGAATAATCCCTGCTTATGGATATCCCAGGACCTCCAAACATTCTCTAGGACAACTAAATTCAGGAATCGGTCAAGCTTAGTGACCCTAAACCAAGACGCATCGTGGGAGGCAACCCCATGCTTTATCCTAGTTTATCAGTAGTATAGTATGCTAGCTTAGTAATAGATAAAGTTTAGTTTGTTGTGAAGAGGCTTGCCTCTCTTTTCTAATCTTCTTGCTCTAAGCTACTTCACTCTCGTTGCATTTCTAACTATCTAATCTTCTAGGATCATTCTACAATATACTAATCTTCTTTAACTCTAATCTATAACTGTACCCAGATCTATCTCTACTCCGCAAGCTATCTAATGTAATCTCTGTCCTCTGCCTCTCCTCTCTTCCTCCACTAATTCTATGCTGTCTTATCTATCTTATCTAAAAGCTCTCTAACTAACGTTTCTTACCTCTAAACTTTTGCTACCTTTCTAAAAACTAGCACTGCTCTACCTACTATACTAGTCCTTTTCCATGTTTTGTGGTTTTGTGCTGTATTGTCCGGATGTCCCGGAATTTTTGAAAGCCTCTCGTGCTGCGTATTATGACCTTCGATCACAAGAGGTTCACAATCCTCAGCTTCATTTGGAAATCACCGATATCCTAAATCTTATCGACAAAGTTTATCCTTTAAGCATATTCATAAACGGCTTAGGATTTACGTAGAGACCCTTCGTAAAACATTGAGGATAATGTTTCATTCTAGTATGGGGGGATCTTCGATTGATCGTTGCCTGCAGCCGATGTTTTCACTCACGTAATCATGTTTTAAAACCACCAAAAATCTTTCAAAAAAAGTGAAAAAAGTTTTAAAAATTTTCAAAAATAAAATAAAGTGTTTTGTCACAATTTGACTTTTCCCTGCTGGGTAGAATAAGATTAAATTTTGACGTCGATCGAATCGTGCTGAGCTCTACTGTTAAAACTTAGACTAAGCATTCGCGAATATTTGCGAAGAAAGAAAAATGATAGTGATTAAAGTAATAGTTGGAATGCTAAACAAGGATTATTTGAATCTAAGAGCCGTGTGTGAATATGTTCGCTTTTTCACACATTAAACCTAAACAAATTAATATACGTGCTGACTTTTAGAAATTAAACTTAAGATCAAAAATTTTAATGTAGTAATATAGCAAAACTCTAAGCCTAAGTTCAAATTATACTTTGAATTTTCAAAAAGGACGTTTTCCTAAAGTTTGTTAAAAATAATGATGAAAAAACGCAAAAAGTATAAAAAACTATATAAACTGATGGGTTGATAAAAGTTTGCTGTATCTTGCCGCTCACAACGGATGTTCTACAGAGTCCTACTAGAAGAAGCCCATAGAAGAATTAATAATCCGAGACTGATAAAAGTTAGCTGCAATCTTGCCTGCTCAAACCGATGTGCATCCTTCTAAAAAAGGTCTAGGGTCAACAAAAACTGCGTAATAGTTAATAATTAAGTGAATAAATGAATAAAAAGATCTCTTTTTGTTAAATTCAAATATGCTTTTGAAACTTATGGCTATTTCTCTTTAATAAGCTATGTGCATACGAAAACCTGAGATTTTTTGAAACTAAGGTCCTGAAGTCCCGATACTAGTCTCTTTGGGGTGTCAAAAAGCCTGGTCACTAACTGCAAGGTGGGATTGCCGAGATACAAACGTCTCTACAATGGATGATCATCTGCCTCAAACACATTTTTCTCGGGGTGGAAACGGTAAAACGTAGAATGTTGCAAAACCTTGATCATGGTTGAAATTCAAAATAGCAACACTAACACCCTAAGAAAATAAATTGTCGGAGTGGAAAGTTTACAAATTGCAAAATATGAGTAGTGTAGCCATCTGAACTCATAATTAACTGTGATTTTCATTTTAAAGCTGTTTTGTAATAAATGAAAAGTCGTAAACGATGATTATCCTTTTTGGGGCATTCCGATCGGAAAATGCTTCTTGTTTCTATGATCCCTTAAAAATTTATTAAATAACGATAAGTCCAAACGTTCAAGTTAGTTGATTAATGAAAAAAATGAAAAATACAAAAAGCTGTGTAGGAAATAAGTGTATATATAAAAAAATGGTAAAGATGAGATTTTCAAAACTTTAAGATCTTCAACTCCCTTGATGAACACTTAGCTCTTGTTTCGAGGTTAGTAGTCAAGGGCGATTGAGATTCCTTAGTTTTCTAAATGCTTACCTTTCATAGCATTGCTTGAGACATAAGTACGGTCAATACCTTAGTAAGGTGAGAATTTTGGTAGGTTTAATTACACACAATCCCTTTTACCGTTTAAAAAACAATTAAAATAACTAAAACGGACTTAAAATGCCAAATATATGCTTGTTTTGCTAATTGTGTTGTGCAGGAACGGATATCTAAGAAAAGGACTAAAAACAAAGCCAAAACGACAAAATCGGACACGGAATGGAAAAGCGTGGTAAAGATAAAGTCAAGACAAAGCCCAAGTGTGAAAAAGTCAACCAAAGTCAACCCGAGAAAATATATAAAAAACAAATCCAAAGTAAAAAGTGAAGAAAAATAAGTTTTAGATGGGGCCAAAATTGCCAAGTCCCTAACTTATTTAATGAAGAATATGAAGAAAATGCTTGTGAGGGACTCATGCTGCCATTTTCCCAAAGTATTAACCACAAGGGTCATTCCTGCCAACACTCCAAAGCTATAACCCAAAAGGACTTAACTTGCAATACACTATATAACACTTAGGGGGTGTTTCTGCCAAAATTCCAAACGTTTATAAACACAAGGACGAAAGTTGCAAGGACACATATATACTTGGAGGACCATTTGTGACAAAAGCCCCAAACCCTCACCCCGTTTTGAAATACTGTACATCTCCCCCAACTCATTTCCCGCCAAACTTATAAACCTCAACCTGCCCTTTCCTCCACCTCCGTTCACACTCCCCATGTCCCTCCAAACCCATCACCCTCCCTCACCCCCACCCACATGGGGTCAAGAACATGCTGCAATCCTTGGAATACCATTGGCCAATGATTAAAAGAGTTTTGAGAACAATTTGTGTGGCAGCAAGCATAACCAAGGCCAGGATTTAGACTTGTGTTTACACCACTCACAAAATAACAACAGCCAAAGAACTGTTTTGTGTCTATAAAGAAGCACACCAGTGAAGATAAGAAGAGAAGACCAAACCCTAGCTTATTGGGCTATAAAATCTTTTGTAAGCCCTTGAGGCAAAGGAGTTAGTTAGTAGTAGTTAGTACTCCAGTCTATTTTTAAACTTACCTTTATACTTTCCTTGTAATTCTCTTTATTTAAAGATTAATGAAAAATTTGGCTTATGTTTTTAATTTGAGTTTTTAAAGTTTCCAAGTTAACTTAAGTTTCCTTTAAGCTTTTATATAAGCACTCTACAATCTGTTTTCAAACTTTGATATAAGATACAAAAATTTAAGAAAAATTAAAAGGAAAACCAGGTTACTGTTTGATAGCAAATGGATGAATGGGCAAAAATGGATGGCTCATTGGGTGTTTAGTATAGCTTATTTATAAGCTAAGGGGTAGGATTAGAGCTTATTTAGGTTGGACATAATCCTGTTTTGAGCAAGGATCAAAGGTATACTTCTTTTTAAATTTTTGCTTAAAAGTTACTGTACAAGCTAATTTTCAGCTATTATTATGCTATTGAGCTTATTTGCTTTTGCTTTTTACCTGTTTAGTGCTTAAAACAATACTTGTTTATACTTTGTCTATTAAAATTTGTGCCTAAACTAAGTCTTATTAAGTTTAAAATCCGTTTTTTAAATTATAAAGGGGTGTTTGGGTTAAGCCCAAAATGGGTCAAAATGTTAATGTCATGGGTTGGTGTCACTTGGCCATCTTTGGTTAAGTACATTAAACCATTTAAGCTTGTTTTCTGTTTGTTGTAAGTAAAAAAAAGTGAAGTTTTAAGTTGTGTTCAAGTTAGCTAAAAATTTGTTAAGTCAAAAGACACTTTACACAGCTTATTGATAAGCTTTAAAGTTCCATTAATACCTATGTATCAGAATCCTTATTTGAGTGTCTAAACAAGTTTTTAAAAGTGTTTTGAGTCATTTGATTACTAGTCAAAACTGCCAACAATTTGTTGTCACAAATTAAAAGAGAAAAAGCTTCTTTTCAAGAGACAAAAACCAGCAGTTTTAAATTGTTTTAGCAAATGAATTTTGAATATAACTCTTCACAAGCCCTTTTAATCTGTTTACCATTTATTTTTCATTTAGAGCTTATTTGACAGCTTATTTTAAGCTGTCAATTTAAGCCCAATTTTTTTAGCACAACTGCCCTGGTGCAAAAGCTTGTTTTCAAGGTCTTTGTTTTAGCTTGTTAGTGAATCTTAGTTCAAGCTTTTGGCTTTTATAGAAAGCCAATAAGCCCTTTCATAAGCCCCTACAAACTCAATCCTTAGGAAGCCCTTTTAAGTGCTTAATCCTAAGCACAAAAGTGGCCATTTGATTTTTTTTAGCATAGTGTAGGAGATAGCTTATTCTTGTTCCAGCTTATTTAGTGCTTTTTAATTGTTATCTTAGTGTTCTTAGTTGCTTATTGAGGGTGCTGTTGTACCTATGTTTGCTTATTGTTCACTTTCCTTGCTTATTTTGTGCTAACAGTCAAAAAGAAAAAGCCATTTTTGCCTTAAGCTTAGTTAAGCTTTCTGTCTAATGATTTAGCCTTTTCCAGCTTATTTAGTTGTTAGATTTTAACTCATAAGTGCTTATTTAGGTTAGGTTAGAAATATAATGGGAGATTTGTAGGTTAGTAAGGGGAGGTGACCCTTTCGCTTATTTGATCAAATGTTAGCTTAATAGTCCAAAAAGTCACCAAGAAAAAGCCACTTGAGCCTTTAAGCTCAATTTAAGCAAACTGCCAACTTTAGAGCCCCTTTTCAGCTTATTTATAAGCATTCACAAAAAGCTGTAGTTATGAAAAATGATAAGCCCCATGTGCTTATCAAGTTCGTGTAAAAAGTTTTTCTAAAAAAAAGGAGGGAGATAAGAGGAAACCCGGGTGAGCAAGACTCGAACCCGGGTCTCAACCCTCAATACACCCTCCTTTTATAACACCTCTTACCGCTGTGCCCTTGGGTCTTTTCTGTTAGACCCTTGGGCACCTTGGTATTTAAGGGTGTTTTTGGCCATATAGCTATAAGCTCGTTTGAGCTTATTTTCAGCTTATTCATAAGCTGAATTTTGGGTTTCTTATTTTTCTTAGGTAGGTTTTAAGGTAAAGTAATTTTAGTAATTTAGATTATACTGTAAAAAATGATATATTATAGTATAAATATTATATAACGTTTAGAACTTCAATCAGGCTGTTAAGCTTATTTGTGTCCCGATAAGGTTTTACATGTGTGTCTTACAATCTAACGAGTTAAATAAGCCCTTTAACTCTTCAATAAGCTCAAGTGAGCTTATTAATAAGTCATGGCCCCCCAACTAACGGATTATTGGGTCCATTGACGTCAGTAAATGGACTGTTGGGTCCAACAAGGCCCGTTAGTCGTCCGCTTAGCTTAGCAGTGATATTAAGCTGGTTAATATTCCTAGCAAATCAAAATAAGCTCGCTTAGCACACATAATGGTCGTATTCATCACATGCAATCGTCTAATTAATTTGTATACTCTTTCCCAAGCGAAACTATCAAGTTTACGTGAAGTGTTTACGTATAGGTTTCGTGCAATTCATTTTTAAATGAAAACATGTAACTCTAGTCTTGTTAAGCCTCGTTTTATATATGTTACTCATTTTAGCACCACACAAGATCATATACACGTATAATAAGTGCGTGAACCATGCATGGGTCGAACCATGCACTTTCATGCTCACGTTAACTTGTTAAGCACAAGTTAACCGTGACCCTTACGTCTAGACAAGAAGAAAAGGTATGAATGTACAGCTAGTTAGCACTCTACTTACAATGGTCCTAGCTTCTTGAATGTGTATTAGAACTAGTAGGATGGCAACCCGATGAGTTATACCTGAATGTATATCATCCCTAAGCTTCAAAGCTTATCAATTAACCCAATCTTGGCTCGTGTACCCTCTTATGACCTTGTATGAAGACCCTAGTACCACTTATATGTTCGAGTGAGCTTAGATGTGTATGTGACGAATTGTTTGGGTTCGGTTATGGTATGATCCGAAATCAAAGAGGAGAAATAAGGATGGTTTTGTTTGAGAGAGTGTTTAGGAGTTTTCAAGAAGTGTTAAGTGCCAATATGAGTGGGTTTATATAGGCTTAAGGTTAGTTAGTTTTCCTAGTTTCTAATCCAAAGCCAAACCGAGCCCTAAGTGGTGGTTTTGAGGATTCTAGTTAATCCCAGATGGTATTGATAATACCTTCCTAGAAAAACTTAATTATAACAAGATAAGAACAATATTCTTAAGATTTGAAAATCTTATGGGTTGTGTGTTGGTGCTTTGCTTGCCGTGGGTATCAAGAGGGCAAAAGGATCAAATGGTTATTATCCATTGTGTATTAAGTTAACTAGGAACATTAAGGACATGTTTTAATTAAACTCTTGATGTACATGTACTTAGTGTAGATTTTCTAGTGGTTTAGGCATGTGGGACGAGTAGGGCTTGGATCAAAAGGAGATTATGTGTGATTTTTACACAAAGGGTATTAGTTTCTAAGTCATTCCATTTATAAGCTAATTGTTGTACAAGATTGTGTAAGTATCCAATGTGTTATGGTTTTTGTTTGCCCCTATTCCGCCACAATGGGTTATTAACACAAGAATTGAATAATTTTTGTGTTTAAGGTTTAAAAGTGGTTATTGGTTTGAGTCTAGGTAAGTTTAGGTATTCTGAAGTGTGTCTAAACGTATTTTATTGTGAAACGTAAGCCTTTTACGTGACCAATAAAAATAAAAATGCGCAACAAGTCAAATAATTTTTCTCTTCCTATTAATTACCTAACACTTGCTGACTTAAACCTTAAATTATTTGTGGACCCATTTACATTGAAATGATATTTCTAGTCTAACGGCGATAGCTTTAAAAGAGTTAATTAAAAATAATGCGTACGGACTAAAATAATAGTGAAGAATAATACAAGTCGTAAAATGACAATGAATTGAGAAATGTTAAAGTCTCCACCCAGTTAAAAAGAGCTTTGTCCTTAAATCTTTAAGACCTTGTAGTAGATGAAAATCCGTTTGTAAGATAATGTGGTATTTCATTTGAACGAAATTTACTAGTTCCCATGTGAACTCAGGACCACTCTCCTAGTTACAGCGAACTTTAACCATGGTATCCACTCGCTTTAATCGTTGATCTCCCGTTCTATGATTTCAATGGGCTCTTCCACAAACTGGAGCTTATCATCAACGTGAATTCCTTCCAACGGCATGGCTAATGGTTCGTCAGCGTAACATTTCTTCAGATTAGACACATGGAAAGTATGGTGAACCCTGCTCAACTCTTGAGGAAGTTCCAGCCTGTAGGCAACCTTCCCAACCTTGGCTAACACCTTGAAAGGTCTGACATATCTCGGGTTCAACTTGCCCCGCTTACCGAATTGTACAACCCCTTTCCAAGGTGAGACCTTGAGCATAACCCTATCCCCAACTTCAAACTCCATCGGCTTTCGCTTCAAATCAGCGTAGCTTTTTTGTCGATCCTAAGCAGCTTGAATTCTCTACTTGATCAGGACAATCTTTTCCGTTGTTTCTTGGATCATTTCCGGACCAGTCAGTTGAGCTTCTCCAACTTCGGCCCAGTACACAGGTGATCGACATTTTTAGCCATAAAGTGCCTCATAAGATGCGGCCTTTATGCTAGCGTGATAACTGTTGTTATACAAAAATTCAGCTAATGGCAAATGCTTAACCCAGCCTTTTCCAAAATCGATCACGCAAGCACGTAGCATGTCCTCGAGAGTTTGAATAGTCCTCTTGCTCTGGCCGTCGATTCTGGATAATAAGCGGGGCCATACTCAATATCTGGTGACCAATAGAAACCGTATATTCTAAAGCTTTCTGAAATGATCTCCAGAAGTTTGATGTGAACCTCCCATCATGATCATAGATGATTGAAACATGTATTCCGTGTCTTGCTACTATCTTGCTCAAGTAAAACCTTGCCAACTTGTCCAATGGATCAATTCCTCCCTTATTGGCCAGAAAGTGAGCAGATTTTTGTAAGTCGATCCATAATCCACACCCAGATGGTGTCAAAACTGTTACTACTTAGGCAACTTGGTGATAAAAAATCCATCGTGATATTATCCCACTTCCACTCGGGATTGCTGGTTGTACAAATAATCCACCTATGGCCTCTATAGTTCGGTGGACCTTGAACCTTCTCATAGACGTCAAGCACATGCTAACAATAGTGGGCGATGTCAGCTTTTTATATTGGGCCAACCGATATAGCTTCTTCATGTCTGATACATCTTTTCGATCGAGATGGATAGAAAATATTTTGACTTCATAGCGATTCGTGCTATCCCGAATCTTAAAAGCCGCCATAGCCAAGGCAACCACACTCCTGCCTGTTAAACATAACGTTCATTGGCGCGTGGTTCCAACTTATTCCTTTGGTATAACCCTTATGATCATCAGACCACCCTACAACATCTTTCTCAAGATTCTTCTATGTGTTTTCAGGGCTACGATCTAGCTTGTTAGTATTTGTTTGGGTAGATCCAGCCCAAAGTCATAACGAAGGCTCGAACCCGCATGGCTCAAATAACTCAAAAAAAAAAAACAAAAAAATCATCCTTAGCTTAAATGCGTAGGCCACATTACGTTGCCTTCCCCGGGTGATAACAAATGTCACAATCGTAATCACTTAGCAATTCTAGCCAACGGCGTTGCCTTATGTTAAGCTTCTATTGGTCAAGAATGTGTTGTAGACTTTTATGGTTGGTGAACACGGTGCATTGGTTCCATATAGATAATGTCTCCATATCTTTAGAGCAAACACCACCGATCCAAGTTCTAAATCATGAGTGGTGTAGTTCTTCTCATGAATTTTTAATTGTCGAGAAGCATAGGCAATCACCTTCTCTCTCTGCATCAATACAACACCTAAACCCTTGTGTGAAGCATCACAATAGACCACAAAATCTTCGCTTCCTTCAGGTAAAGCCAGAATTGGCGCACTGCACAACTTCTGCTTTATTAACTGAAAAGCGTTTTCTTCCTTTTCACCCCAATCAAATTTGATTCCTTTCTGAGTAAGCTTCGTCATTGATTTAGCAATCTTCGAAAATCCCTCAATAACAAATAAAAAAACATGGAACCGAGAAAAAAACGTAAGAAAAAAAAAAAGCAAAAAAAAATAAAAAAATAAAAAAAACCAACTAAAAAATAAAAAAAAAAAATATAAAAAAAAAAAAAAAAAAAAAAAAAAAAAAAAAAAAAAAAAAAAGAAAAAAAAGAAAAAAAAAGAAAAAAATAAAAAAAAAAAAAAAAAAAAAAAAAAAAAAAAAAAAGCCTATTACAAAATTATAAGACAAGAAAAAACCTTCGATAGTAACCGCACAAGACATAAAAATTGTGTGGATCCCGCTGGTGTCTTAGGAGATCCCAAATCCTTGATAGAATTTTCATCTTGAGCTTGGATCCACATGAATGCCTTCTACTATCAATGGACCGTGACTAGAAATTGTACTCGGAAATCCAAAATTCACCACTAGAAACTTAGCATACAACTTTCTCTTTCTTAACAATTCCAAAATTGCCTTAAGATGTTCTTCGAGCTCTTTCTTGTCTATGAATAAATAAGTATAACAATCAATGAATACGAATACGAAACTTATCCAAGTAGGGCCTTGTCACACTGGTTCCTGAGGTCCATGAATAATGCAGGTGCGTTTGTTAGCCCAATGGCAAAAACCTGAAACTCGAATGACGCATGATACCGAGTTCGGAATGCGTCTTTGGAAGTGTCTTGATTCTCGTACTCTAAGCTGTTGATAAACCCATCTTCAAATCTATCATTGAATAAATGCAGGACCCTTTGGAGTTGATCGAATAAAATCGTTCGATCCTCGGGAGTGGATAACGATTCTTCACTGTTAGCTTATTTAACTCCCGGTAGTCAATACACATCCTGAATGACCCATCCTTCTTTTTGACGAACAAGACCGGGGCTCCCCAAGGTGAGGAACTAGGTCTTATGAAGCCTTTGTTGAAAGCTCTTGTAGTTGTTCTGACAATTCCTTCATTTCGGACGGGTGCCAATCGATACTGCTCGAGCTACGGCGCGACTCCTAGAATCAATCGAATCTTAGAATTCACCGGTCGAGCTAGAGGAAGAACCCGTCAATCCTCGGGAACCCTTTTCGAAAAATCTCAAACATGTACGTCCTTAAGGTTCCTTCCTTACAGACTTGTCCCCACCTCCTTCTTGGCGGATATCTGTGCTACAAAGATCTGACATCCTTTCGTCCATGTACTCTTGAGCTTTGAACATGAGATAATGGTCAATCCGAGATTCTATGCCGTATTACATTCGTCACCAAACACGAAAAAATTAAGGTTTCATTCCCATAGGGAATTCGAACAAGTTTCTCATCACACACGATCACGGCGTGACACCTTCTTAACCAATCCATGCTGATAATAACGGCGAAACTACCCAGTTCTACGGGCATTAGATCTATGTTGAACGGATGGTTTAAGAAATTTAAAGTGCAACCCCGTATAATAGTGTCTATCCTGACTATTTTCCCATCAGCTAATTCGACGCCATAACTATTTTCTAATGGAGTTGGGGCGATGTAAATCAGGGAACTAAACGCAGTAGATATAAAACTTCTATTGGCACCAGTGTCAAATAAGATAGATGCATAGCGGTTGTTTAAGAGGAATGTACCCGTGACGACATTAGAGTCCGGGTTCCTCGATGCATTCCCATTCTTCTCTGCATTTCCAACTGCGTATACCCAGCCTTGTGCATTCCTATTTCCCCCCATCCTTATTCTTTAATTTTTGACAATCTCTCTTGAAATGTCCTGGAGCTCCATATTCAAAACAACTTGGGAACTGCCCTATTATCCCTCTGAGCATTAGCAACATTAGTGTTGCCAGAACCTCTGTAGTCGCGGGCAAAGTGCCCTACTTGTTACATTTTACACGGGCCATTGTGATGAAAATGGCACTTGGTGCACTTGGGCAAAGATCACCATAAACGTCTTCTTTTCACTCCGACCCCATAGTGTAGACCTTGTGACATTCTCTGTACTCTACTGAATGGTTGTTGTAGATGTCCCATGAGATTGGTTTCTGGGATGATCATCATCATTTCCTTTTGTTGTCAGTCTGCCTTTCCGCATAGGTGCGGAGTTTTTGATCCATCAAGTTGTTGGCCAACTCAATAGTCTCATCCAACATCTTGCGTTTGGAAGACTTCACATTTCTATAAATGTTATCTGGGAGTCCACTGATGTACTTGTCAACCTTCTTAGTTTTATTAGCAACAAACTTGGTACATATCAGGGTTAGCTCTTGGAAACGTTCAGTGTATGTTGGAACATCGTTCCCTTTGACCTTTAGGTTCCACAACTCGATTTCTAGTTTCTTGATTTCACCCTGCGGACAATACTTATTCGTCATTTTCTTCTTGAGTACTTCCCAAGTCATTGAATATGCATCAAGATCTAAGGTTTTTATCTGACCATTCCACCAAGTCAAAGCGCCCCTAACAGAGTGCAAGTGGCAAACTTAAAAAAAAAATAAAAAAAATTAAAAAAAAAAAAAAAAAAAAAAAAAAAAAAAAAAAAAAAAAAAAAAAAAAAATAAAAAAAAAAAAAGAAAAAGAAAACAAAAAATAAAAATAAAACTTAAATAAAAAAAAAAAATAAAAAAACAAAAGAATAAAAATAATAAAAACAAAAAAAAAAAAAAAAAAAAAACAAAACTTAAAAAAAAAAATTAAAAATATAAAAAAACTTAAAAAAAAGAAAAAAAAAAAAAAAAAAAATAAAATACTAAAAATAAAAAAACGAATTAAAAAAAAAAAAAAAAAACAAAAAAAACAATAAAAAAAACAAACCTGATTTCAATAGCACAACCACTGATATTAAAAATTGATTCCATCTTTTCAATCCATCGGGTTAAACCGACAACGTCTTCATTTCCTTTGATGTTTAAATGTTGACATTTCATGAAGTCAGCGTAGAAACAAGGGCGTGTAGTTTGCACATTCCTTTGGTTATCCCCGTGTGAACTGTGGCTTCCGTCTCCATTGGTGGAGTTTCGTAGAAGAGCTTGATCAATCATAGCTTGAATGGATTCCGGAGTCATGTTGTTTGGGTTGGTGTTGTTAGGTGGGGTATTCGGTCCTCGTCTTGTTACAGGTGCCATGATTCGTCTAAATTACAAGAGACAAAACGTGAGGTCATGACAAGATAGACAATAATTTTCAGATGAGACAACAATACAAGAGAGGTATATAGTACAACATAACACATCTATTTCATTCATAACTTGGAAAATTTTACATGAAATAGTTTTTGGTACACAAAATATAATACAAAAGATCTAAGGCTATGCTAGCGGGGAGAACCCCTAATACTTAACATGCCTGTACAACTGCCTATCAAAGTAAACTGACATAAACCACTAGATGTGGCTATCCGCATCCCTAGAAGCATCCTGGTGATCTGGAACTCTAACATCTGGTCCTGGCTATCTAGCTCTCCTCTGCTGCTCTCGCAATGCTAACAATTCGGCCTGCATGTCCCCCATCTATCGTCTCATGCCTTTCATCACTCGGAGAATCTCTACCATCTGTGCCTTACGTCTACGGTCAGTCTCTCGCAGCTCTGCCATCTTAGTCTGCTACATCTGGGAGCGAGTCTCATGTACCTGGTGCTGTGTCTGAATAAGAGTACCCTGCAACTGTAGCTGCGTCTAATGTGCCTAGATCTGGGACTCGTGTGCATACACCTGCTCACTGTGGGTCTGAAGCTCATAATGGACTGCCTGGCTTAATCTACACATGAGCCAATCCTCTCAAAAAGCTAAGCACCAATCACTCCCTCCTTCACAAATCAGTACGTCTCGCTGATTAGCTATCCTATCCTCTATAAGCAAGTCGACTCAACCGGCATGCGGTCATAGTGACTCGCTGTATATAGCGAGTCTTACTAATCCTGAGCAATCCTCTAGTAAGCATATAAGTCCTGTGTATCATGTTCATGGAGCTCAGCAAGCTCTGTAAACCCTAGTTATTTTACCTCTTCCCAAGGTCATAGGTGCTTATCTTAGGAACTTGCCTCGGCCGATCACGCAAGTATTCCCTAATACCATACATACCAACCACTCTAAAGCCTGTCCCAATCGTCGCCTCTCTTCAGCATCTAAGTGCTGCCAAATCACACCATAGTCTATTACCTCGAACATCAGGTAGTATCTAGCAGTAAAATCTCCCCGAATGACCTCATACCTAAGGGCCTAAAGCAAACAAAACATGACTTCTTCCGAGGTGGCGTCGGACTCAGGAATATCATCCCTACGGTCAATATGTAGAGGTATGTATAGAGATGGTGTGTAGTGGGTGGTGTGAAGGTGATGGTAAATGCGGCAGAACCTCACAACAAGGGCCTGAGTGGAGCATCCGAGTGTCTAGATTTGGAGTTGGACACCCATATGAAGGAGTAATGGTGATGGCACAGGTGGTGGTGATGAATGTGCATATGGGCTATGCACCTAGCAAGGCGCTCATGCATGCAAGAGGGGGATAATGAGATAGGTGGTGATGGTGGTGGAGATAGGCCAAGGCTAGAAGTCTCCTCAACCTCTTCGCTTTTTTGTGGAGGGATATTGGAAGCCTGAAGCTCGGACAGTAATCCAGCTCCAATGGTATAATGTCAACGGAGGTTGGTGGTGTAAACAGCTCTGTTCCCTCAGGTGGGGAACAACTCAACAGTAGTACAAAATACAACGAGGAGTCGGAACGAAGCTAACCGCTCCTCCTCCTCCTCATCCTCCTCATCCTCATCCTCATCATCGACGTCATCCCCGGATGAATCGCCGTTATCATCATCTCCATCCTCTTCCCCCTGTCAATGGGATAGTCAACCGGACCATCCTCCATCTTATCATCCTTATACTCCTCTGGATCCTCTTCTGGATCCGACTTAACAACATATCCTGGTGACTCAGCAGTAGGTGAAACAACAGGAGGTAATGGCTGCTCCTCAGTCGAAAACACATGCTCATCCTCCAATGGTATATACTCAGGGTATATAGGCTCTGGCACATAGTCAGGATCATGTGGCTGTATGAACATAGGCTCACGCTCATCCTTCCTGTGGTACGGTTGTAGTCTGTGGCTCCTCGGGGCCAGGTATGTAATTCGGTGATGGTGGGGCTACCGGCTGCATAAGGAGTCCATCGTATCCGTATACGATGACTCGTGGGGGACCACCGTCCGATAGCTCCTCGTCAGCTCCCCAAAATACCCTCCCTGGCTCAGAATCGGTGTAGACGGAAGTGTAGGTAACCGCAGATGATGCAAAGACATTTCCTGCAGTAAAAAAACCAAAAATAATATATAAGTATTAATTTTAGAGACGCTTATATAAATATACTAATAATAAATTATATACTCGTATATCAATCATGCAAGCACTTAGTAAACTACTAAAGCTAAAAGAATGTATGTCATGTAAGCATATATGCTAGATTGCAAATAAGTAATGTATGTATGTCCCGTGCAAACCCCATTTGTGAATGCAGTGTTTGAAAATGGTTATAGTCCAGACAAAAACTTTTGACCTGGTTCTCTATAACCTTGGCTCTAGTACCAATCTGTAACAACTCTAAATCTGAGTTGTAGCAAAATATTACATATCCGAGGGCGTTACTTCATAGATCAATAGCACAAGATATGAGAACGACCACTAAACATTTTGTTTTTAAAAAGATACATTGGATTAACAAAATACTTGTTCATTACATAAGCTCATGGCTTCAAATTGTTCGACAATATACGTAAAGATTTGGTTTTATAAACAAATATTCCCCCAAAAATGTAATACGACCCAAAATGTTTAGTATAAACTCTCTCCAAGGTTAACCCGCCAATGTATCTGGGCACCCACTCGTCCTTATTGACCTGCGAAAACAGCTTAAAACGTCAACATAAAGTTGGTGAATTCATAGGTTTATGTAAATCAATTGTAGGACCGCAAGATGTCCAAGTTTTATGATCTAAGCAACAGATGCAAACATCTAAAAAGTAATTACATTTCTTAAGCTCATGACACGGAAGCTCGACATAAATGTAATACAATAAATTCCAAAATGCCCTAATGATGTACGTAACCCGCAACATCCCAAATCCGACATGGTTACGTTTGTTTTTCTGCAAACCAAGCATAAGGTGAGCTCCTACTCACATCCAAACTGGGAAGTCAATCCCAAATAGATCTATTATAACACTACGCCGCTTACAAACTAGTAAATTGACACTTCATTGATAAAGGGCTCAGTGGGTATCGTACCTTAGGCAAACACGTATCATTGTATAAAAATGTACCTTCTGCGTCCAATTTGTCAAACAAAGCCATTGTCAAAAAAACCCAAAGATGTAAAACAAGATTTTAATAATTGCGTAAAGCATGTGCTATGAACACACTAGTAACAGGATAGTCCTCATGTAATGATAAATATAACCAAGTATGGCAAATCGAATTTACAGACACCGTCAAATACCTAAAGTAACATACGGCCAGTCTAGTCTACAAGTTTTAGGCTAACGACTTAAAGCATAAACTACAATAAATTGCTAGTTATATATATTGTTATCACTTGTGTGGTGGTGCACATGTTCAATGTATTGTCTATTACCTTGATGGCTCTTGGAAGGTAAACGACTAACACTTCAGTATATAGCATAAACTTTATAAGAAATATACATATTATATATTAGTCGTGTTTATAATTGTAATAATATCCGATAAATATTATAACTTGTCCGATTCGTTAAGATGTTTTATTAAATCACTTTCGTTCTATAAATATACCCCTAGGTTTTTCTATATTTCCAAACATTCCACCAGTTTATGAAAATAAAATTTACTTTTGTAAAACCCCTAGGCTTTCCACAATTAACCTTTATCCTTTTCAACATTTACAAAAAAATACACATTAGGGTTCCTTATACTTTCAAAATAGTCCCTTAAGTTTCAAAAGTGACAAAACAGTCCCTAAACTTTATAAATTCAGTTTTGAGAGTTTTAACCCTTAAGTTTACAATTTGACACTTTTAGTCCCTTAACATGTAAAAATCGCATTTTAAGCCCAATTAAGTTCTACAAGTAACAATAGGTTTCATTAGACTCCAACAAGCTACACAAGCTGTGGCAGCTTATAAATAAGCTCGGATGAGCTTATTTAGGCTTATTGGGCTTAGTGGGTTCGTTAAAGTCCATTAAGCAAATTAATGGTCCAATTAAGATTCTAAAAGCGTATAAGTTCTCATTTGGCTTATAGAAGCTTATATGAAACTGTTTGGCTTAATAATAAGCTCAGATGAGCTTATTTGAGCTTATTAGGCTCGTTAGCTCATTTAGCTCAACCCGAATAGGTCCAAAAAGAGTTTACACATGATACAACTTATTTTCCTAGTTTCATTAAGCACTTGGGATCTGTTTTAGGTTGTTTTCATAGTTTGGCTTATTTATAAGCCAATAAGCCTCGTTTATGGGCTTTTGGGCCCATTAAGAGCTTGTTAAGCATTCTAAGCCTTTGGGCTTGTTCTATAAAGGTCCATTAGCACTTTTAACTTCCAACAAGCCCTAACTTTCTGATTTAGCTCTTCAATAAGCTGTTAAAGCTTATTTGACTGTTGGGCTTGCTACTTGGGCTTCGCTAGTGGGCTGTTAAGCTTATTTGTGTCCCGATAAGGTTTCACATGTGTGTCTTACAATCTAACAAGTTAAATAATCCCTTTAACTCTTCAATAAGCTAAAGTGAGCTTATTAATAAGTTATGGGCCCCCAACTAACGGACTGTTAGGTCCATTGATGTCCGTAAATGGATCCAACAAGGCCCGTTAGTGGTCCGCTTAGCTTAGCAGTGATATTAAGCTTGTTAATATTCCTAGCAAATCAAAATAAGCTCGCTTAGTACACATAACGGTCATATTCATCACATGCAATCGTCTAATTAATTTGCATACTCTTTCTCAAGCGAAACTATCAAGTTTACGTGAAGTGTTTACGTATAGGTTTCGTGCAATTCATTTTTAAATGAAAACATGTAACTCTAGTCTTGTTAAGCCTCGTTTTATATATGTTACTCATTTTAGCACCACACAAGATCATATACACGTATAATAAGTGCGTAAACCATGCATGGGTCAAACCATGCACTTTCATGCTTACGTTAACTTGTTAAGCAAAAGTTAACCGTGACCCTGTATGACAGACAATACGACAATGAATAAGTAATTATCACACTAGGGTTAGCCCTCTACTTACAATGGTCCTAGCTTCCTGAAGTGTATTATACAAGTAGGATGGCAACCGAAGAGTAACATCCGAATGTATATTCATCCTAAAAGCTTCAAACTTATCAATTAACCCAATCTTGGCTCGTGTACCCTCTTATGACCTTGTAAAGAAAGACCTAGTACCACTTATATGTTTCGAGTAAAGCTAGATGTGTATGTGACGAATTGTTTGGGTTCGGTTATGGTATGATCCGAAATCAAAGAGGAGAAATAAGGATGGTTTTGTTTGAGAGAGTGTTTATGAGTTTTCAAGAAGTGTTTAGTGCAAATATGAGTGGGTTTATATAGGCTTAAGGTTAGTTAGTTTTCCTAGTTTCTAATCCAAAGCCAAACCGAGCCCTAAGTGGTGGTTTAGGATTCAAGTTAATCCACAGATGGATTGATAATAAGTGGGGAAGGTGGGTTTTTAATACCTTCCTAGTACAACTCTTAATTACAAGATAAAGGTACAAGATTTCTTAAGATTTGAAAATCTTATGGGTTGTGTGTTGGTGCTTTGCTTGCCGCGGGTATCAAGAGGGCAAAAGGATCAAATGGTTATTATCCATTGTGTATTAAGTTAACTAGGAACATTAAGGACATGTTTTAATTAAACTCTTGATGTACATGACTTATGTAAATTTCTAGTGTGTGGAATCATTTTAAACTGAATGATCTTAACCTTCAGCTTGCAAAGAGTTGCTCCATAGATATTTTCAAAAGTAACAATATTGAAACACTGAGTAAACACTATTGATTATGCGTAATCTATCAATAATGCTAAAGAAAACAGATATTTAATATCACAAAAGAACTTTTATATTAAACTTTGAATCTGCCTATGTTACATATTACAAACTATGATTGCTATTTGATCTCTATGATCTTGTGTAGAACTATATCTACTAACTATGCCTAGGGTTCCTTTTATAGACTAAGGAAACCCTAATAGGCTTTACAAAACGCGTATAAAGATAATGCATATCCTTTCCTAAGATATCTCATGAAGCAGACTTAACTATTACCTAAGCAGTATTAACTATTTAACACTACCAGTACTAACTACGATAATCCTTCTACCAGTACTAACTATGTAACTAGCAGAACTAACTACAATACACTAACATAATTAAGTCTGTTATACAAAATTCCTTAATCAATTCTTCCCGCTATACTTTGAACTCACTTGTGAACTTCAAGTTCTTCAGTTGTCTTCATTTTTTGGGCTTTTGAGAATTTGTATCCATGCAATATTCTTTAAGACCTAAGCTTCTTTTGTCCTTTAGTCTTGTCTTCTCTATCATAGCTACACAGCAACATCCCAACTAAGTTGGCCTTTGTATTTTTGGGCTAAACTACCATCCTCAACAGATATGATATATCTTTTACCATGAGCTTTTTGCTATGGACTATCAATGCTAATTACAATAACAAGTGGCATTGGATAACCTTATAGTTTTATCAAAACCGTATCACATCACCGGATTTGAGATCCTCTTTACCCAGTAGCCGTTTTGCTCAATAGTAGCCATGACCCACCACCCCCCTTTAGTGCAGTACTTATGGTCAATGTGAGATTAACCATACAAATTTTGGTAAACTGTCAACCATTAACGGAATTGAGAAGCTATTTAACCGAAAGTCGTCGTTTTTTTTGCCCCCTTTTGGACTAGCCAGTTCTTATGACTATTAGCAATGGTGAACTGATGACCATTTTGTTGTGGATGGTGGTTAGCCAACACCCAAACCAGCTCACTGGATAAAATTCCATTCTAGCCTAATAGTTTCCAAAAATATGCTCACTGCCACTTAGAACCTCATCGACTATATATTATCCCCAGCCTTGCTTCTCAATCATCTTTAAGAGTTGATAACAAACTTCATCCATTGTCCCATCTAGAAGCTTCATCTTTAGCATCACTTGGCAAGCATCTTTTGACAAAGGATATTTCTATCTACAAACATAAATATAGTATATGCAAGATCCAATGTTAGACAATATAACTATACAAGTAGGATAATACCTCTAATTAATTATCTTCTGTTGAAGTGGCAAACTCCAGATTGCATCATCACTAAGAGGTGGATCAAACATGGTCTTGAGATCACCCCAAAGTACTCTGTCATACATCTCTTTCAGTCTATTTGCCCCATACTTCTTTATCACCAATCTATACAACTCTATAAGCCTCTCATGAAAAGTCTTTAAGTATGGCTCCAAAACTCATATAAATTTTATCAGAACCATCTTTTCTTATGATCAATAAGCATCCTATTGACTTGCGATTGAGAAATGATCTTCCAATTAAACAATAAGTATAGGTTTTGTAGCATTTGGAATAACATCTAATCTAAATCTCATGATCTGATGAAGCATCCTGACTTGTATCTTTCACAAATCTCATACTCTTTCATTGTTTTAAACTCATCTTGTGCAGTCTTGCCAATATTTATTCCTTTCTTGCCTTTTGCTACTCACATGCTACCTTCTCATTCCTATTTCTTAACTAGCACTTCAGTTTCTTCTTTCTTTACAAACTGATCTTTTTCCATTTGTGATTGGAAGCATCCAATCAATCTTCTGTTTCTTTGAAGTTTCTTGTTCTAGCTGTAATCCATGCCTTTTCACTCTTGCTTTAGTTTCCATGGGCATAAAACTTTCAATACTCTTCATCAGTTTTTCAAATTCAGTTTTCAACTCTTCAAAAGAAAGCTTCTTCAATTGAGAAAATTTCCATGAACTCTGATTCTTGATGAAGGTACTCATATACTCTCTTTGTTGTACTTGTGTCATTGGCTTACTCCTTTTTGCTTTAGCTTTTTGTTCAGCATAGAACTTCTTCTTCTCATTTATCATTTCCACCATTCTTTTTGCAAAATCATCATTGCTTATATTTTCTCCCTGAAGACTCTTGACTACCTCTGTATTAGCTTCCAGTTTTCCCAAAAGGTAATCCCCTAACTCTTCTTCATATAAAATTGTGCAAAAAAAACAAAAAAAGAGTTGTTTATGTGTCTTCTTTTTGATTCAGGATTTCCTTTGAACTTCAGCCTTTCTTTTTAGTTGTTCCTTTGACAATTCTTGTTCCTCCTGCACTCTTTTGGCTAACATCTTATCTAAATGAATCTGTTTTGCAACTTCTTCATCCATTTGAGCTTGTAATCTTATAGCCTCTTCCAATCTAGCTTCTTCTGTCTTTATTTGTTCTTTACGTCTTATGAGTAGCCTGAAATCCTCTTCCAAACTCTTAGCTTTTTCCTTCTCTTTGACCCTTTTTAGGAGAATGAATTATACTAGAAGTACTAATTGATGTTCTACCAATATCAACTTTAGTACTACCAGTATTAACATTTTCACTACCAAAATTAATCTCAACTCTGCCAGTATTAATCTCATCCTCAGCATCCAATCCAGTATTAATCTTTTTAGCCATTGACCTTGCCTCCCTCCTATATCTTTCTTTCCCTTATCTTCAAATCTTTGGCTTGCTTAAACTTTGAGAAGCAACTTTTTTTGACAAGTTTTTAGCAGCCTCCAATATTGATGACTGAATTTCTTCTTCTTTTTGACCTCCCCTGAAGCTTTTAGTAGAAGTAAAAAACAAAATCTGGTGACATTATCTTTCATGATCTCTAACCCAAAGATACTAGAGGATCATCATCAATATCCTGAATTATCCTCCCCTGATCCTCTGGTTCTTCACTCTCTGATTCAGACATAATCACCTTCTTGGATTTCCTCTTCAAAGCTGTTTCTAGAGATTTCACCTTCTTTACCAATTTAACCACAACATTCCCTAGTGTCTGTTTGGTTTCCTTCAACTCTTTCTCTAAACTAGTAACCCTGGTCACCAAGCTAGGTATAAGTACCATCAATTCCTTGAGTTATATACTGGCCTCAGCACTTCTTGATGTATTACCTTCAGGGAGAGGTGCTTCATATGACCTAGGTGGTGAGGAATGAGGTGGTAATAAGTGTGAATTTTAAAATGGTGAGTGAGGTGGTGATTAATGTGGTGAATAAGGTGGTGATTGATGAGGTGAATGAGATGGTGATTGATGAGGTGAATGAGGTGGTGATTGATGAAAAAGATTGAGGAGGTTGTAAATGGAATTATTGGTAGCGGTAGAGGATATGATGGTAGTGGATCAACATGTATGGGATGAGGTTCAGCTGGTTGTGTTGATCCTTCACCTTGATCCATAACTACACCTGCCAACATATCAGGCAGCTATGGTACAATATCCCCTGCATAACCCCTTTTCATGTTTGCAAAAAGCTTTTTGGTTAAAGTTGGGGCTAAATACTTTCCTTTATCTTCAGTATTAATGTCTAAAATAATTTGTAAAAATCTTGGATACATTAAAAATTTTGTATTACTCTCCAAGTTATGAACCATTCCATCAAAAATCATTTTAGAAAAATTATAAACCCTATTACTAGATAGACATATTAATGCAGTAGCAACAGTACTACCAAATTGATCCACGTCGCGCGCCGCGCGCGTAATGTGTAGCGAGACGCGCTAGTGTAAAATATGATGGATAGAAATTTCATTGAGTGTAAAAATTCATATTCCAAAAAGTTAATTTACCCTTGAGTAACAAACCCTTAATGTGTGCTAATCCATCATATATTATAGCATCAATAAATTAAGTATTCCCTGTTGCATTCTAGTCCATTGAAAAGTTTACTTCTGATAGATGCCTCAAGTAATAAATACTCTTTCGAGTCTATAGATGCTATTAAATGTTGAGATCCCATTAGCAAGTGTTTCTGACTGTGATAGTTTTTTGCCAAAACTGTTTAACAGGGAGTCTAGATAGTTGGATTAATGAGATAAGGCATACCAGCAGATGTACCCTTTAAGAAAAATCCACTAACCTCCAGTGAAACCAACACTATCAATTGGTTTTCTTTCAGGAAAGGCTAACCATAATAGCTTGTTTGAGAGTACTTTAGATGGCCATATGAACTCGTTGTTTGAATAAAAATTGAGTTTAATATGGAGTGATGGTGTGAAATTTTGAGTATCACCTAAAATTCAAATTCTAGTACTGGGTTTGATACGAATGAATGACTAAGTACTGGTAGAGAGAGAGAATTGAGTTTTTATCGATTAATGACAAGGTTTCTTATTGGACCGACTGTAAAAGAAGTTTCTTTAGAACAAGAAAGATATTTTATAGAATAAAGTGCAGTAATTATCCAAATATAAAACCTATCTTAGAAGTATGCGCCATAAAACTCTCTAACGGTAATATTTAAATAAGAAAAATCAATTTTCCCTCACCAGCACCAACGGTCATCTACCAGACTTAACATAGACCTAACCAGTACAATATAGTCCTACAGAATTAACTTATAGACTACCAGAATTAACTTATAGACTATCAGAATTAACTCTAGTACTTAGTACTTACAGACCATATATGAGTTGAATTTGCAGCACAGCTTCTATCCATCCTCCAATCCATGCTAATCCTGAAATAGTTAGTCAAAACAAGAAAAATGCTACAATATATATCATTGACTAGAACTAACTATTTCCTAACTACCAGTATTAATACCCTAGCAGTATTAATTTTAACTAGAAGTACTTACTACACTTTACAAACTTTACAATTTTAACCTCCCCTCAAATGTAGCTACAGATTTAACATTCCAATGCTCACCACTAAGAAGTTAAACCTGGTGACAATCAAATCCTTTGGTGAGAAGGTCTGCAACATTATGATACATGTGAATCTGATAACCCTCTATATAGTCTTCTTCTCAAAGACTATCTCTAAAAAATTGAATCGAATCTCAATATGCTTGGTCCTTGAATGAGCAACATGATTCTTGATAACACTTATAGTGCCTCATTATCAATATGGATTTTGGTGTTCATGAAATTAAAACCATAATCCATCATTTGATTCTGTATCTATAATACTTGCCCACAATAGTCTGCTTCTTGCATTGCCAAGATATCAATCTTCTACCAAGAAATTGACACCACTTGTTGTTGATTTTCTGTCAAGGCTGGCTCCTCGATAAACACTATCTGAGTAAGCTTCAAGTTCAAAAGGTGAATCCCTAGGATACCATAAACCTAATTTGGGTTGATGTTTGAGGTACCTAAAAATTCTTTTCACTGCATTTAAGTGTGAGGCTTTTAGAGTGACTTGAAATCTAGCACATGCACAAACAGCAAACATGGTGTCTGGCCTTGATGCAGTCAAATACATTAGAGAGCCAATCATAGACCTGTAGACATGTACCATCTACACCATCTTCATCCTTGACCAGTGGTTTATTAGACTTAATAGGAGTAGTAGCTGTTCTGATGGACAAAAAATCAAACTTCTTTAAGTTGTCAGCTACATAC
>BQNB010081989.1:0-29462 GCA_026074375.1 Tanacetum coccineum | reverse complement strand
CAATATATGTTTTCATATATTGAACATATGCTCTCACAACCACCAACAACCATCATCCCACCACCTCCACCATCTTCACCAAACTAAACATACTCTATGTTTAGTTTCTCAAATAATTGTCCATCCACTATTTTTCAAGCAAGTCCTATGAAGCTTTACTAGTTATAAGACTCTTTGTAGCTTAAAAAATTCATGTATGTTAGCATGTTATTTATTTTCCTTATGTATGCATGAGTGTGGTTCACACACTATTTTACTTCAATGAATGATTATTGTTGGTTGCATTACTAGTATGCCATATTTTTCCTTCTTGCTACATGTTAGAAATATTTGTATTGTTCTAACTCGTTTTTGTAGCCAAGAAACCATAGCTCGATTCCTTGGTGCCCTCGAACAAGGGGGAGCACACATCAAGGGGGAGCATTTATTCCATCGATTTTACTAGCAATTCTCGACGATGCCTTTTTGATTCTACAAAAAAGGGAGAAATGACATAAAACTCACTAAATACTTGCTTAAAAATAATTTTACATTTAATGAGTTTAAATTTTGTAATCATCAAAAAGGGGGAGATTGTTGATAGAAATAATGCCTAAAAACATTATCAATATTTTTCACATCTTTACGTTTTGATAATCACAAAATATAAAAACGTTCAATGTAAAATTAAACGTAAACAAGTAATTAGTAGTAAATTTTCATTTTGAAAATTATATCACTTCAAGGTATGAATAAATAAATGCTTAATGCATTTTATGATCAAATTTGTTTTTTATTCAACCTCACACTTTAATAAAATATTATAAACATTTTTATAAACATTACAAAACATTTTCTACAATTAAAATAATTTTTTTATTCAAAATAAACATTTTGAAATTCAAATTTTCGGACCTAACACAGCTAAAAAGCTCCAGAAAATTCTCCCTACACAAAAGGACAAAATGGGGAGCGCCCAGTCTAGGGCAGCCTCCTTAAATACAAGGGCGGCGCCCTTAATTTTAAGAGGACCGCCCACCTATTTAAGGGGACCGCCCATAGACTGACGCTCCTTTAGTTTGTCCTATAAATATTAGACTTTCCCCCACTATTTTCTCACCTTTTGCGCTCATTCTTTCTGTTCTAAAACAGCCAACACATCTCACTAAAATCCTTTGATCATTAAATCATAAAGCTTTGTTTCCAAGTGATCCAAGCTCAATTCCTTAAGTGCAAGAGAAGAATACTTCCATCATCAAGTGAAGAAGTATTACACCTTTGTGTGTTGTTGCAATCTTAATGCATCCATATCATAACTTGTAAATCATTTGTAAATCTTGTAAAGTTGTGTAGTAGATAGATCTTGGTAATTGTTGTAAGTATAGTTGAATCTTAGTGATTCATCCAAGTTGCTATAGTAAGGTGTGAAAGTAAAAGTGAAGTAGTGAAGTAGTGTGATGAAAAATATTAAGACGTGAAGAAGTTGTGTAGTTGTGAAGTTGTTGTCACACCCCGCCAAGGTAGAATCGCAAGGCATGATCAATAGGCATCATCACAACACAAGGCGTCAAAATAGAGAAAACTATAAATGACTTTCAATAAACTTCAAGATCCAAAGCGTGTTATGACAACGCCCAAAACAAAAATCCAACATATAATGCATGAAGAACCAAACATGACAAGTTCAATTGAAAAGAAACCCAGATAAATCATAGACTCCGCATGCAAGTCTATAGTTCGGCTAGCTCCTCTTCCTAACTCTTTACACGTTTAGCTTACCTGAAAATGATGCTAAAAACGTCAACATAATTATTGGTGAGAGTTACAGGTTTAAGACTCACTTATGAAACCGCGATCAACAAAAACAACATTTACAAACATATATGCTTGGCTATTCTATCACAAAATAAATTCACATATATCTGGGGTGGATCGTACCCCTCCGTCCTACAATATCTCCGCGCAAGACTGACCTACTTGACTAACTAAGTCCGTTCGGGTCTCACACAAGGTCATGTCATCCTCATATACACATGCCATACCATAATTCATATCACATAGCAATAACACATAGCAATCATATAGTTCGACACTTAAAAACACATATAACGGTTCATAATTCAAAAACAGTTTTGCATCATTTCCATCCTAAAATATAAGTAAAAAGTGGGACTGTAAAACTTACCTGATGCAAAGCAAATTCCAATTCTTTCACTTACTCTTGCAAAGAATCTAAACAAAACAATATACACATATGTTACCATCGACTAGGTCACACACCCAAGTCGATGTAATAATCACAACGAGGGATACTCTATATCCTATCTTGATTCAACTCTTCTATATACTCATCATACTTGCTAACCTTAAATTACCTTACAAACTTTACTTCTCAACTTTCTGCTTTTTACTCAGTTTTTATAGTCACAAGATGACTTTAAATAAAATACTTAAGCACCTAATTGGTTCTTCTCCTCACATCCCATAGCTCCCCCTATGAGTTTTAAGCTTCTATGATTTTTGGACAAAAATAATAGTGAGTGTAACCATTTTATAAAAATTCAACATCACAAAGTGTCTAGAATTTGACCTGATTCGACCTTCAAAAAGTTTAGCTTGAGCAGACCCATTTAAACACTTATTAAAATTCTACAAAAATTCTAGAAAATCATAAACATCATGAACTTGCTACAGTAGCAAGCCCATTAATTAAAAAGACGTTTTGATATGGTTTTTGACCTCACAAACACAACTCAGAATCTGCCCCGAAAACTCAGTTTTGACAACGAATCTTGTTTGATTAATTTGACTAACTTCCACTCACTTTTAATTCATGAAACCACTTGAGTTGTAAAATAGACCCTCTTTAGTTAATTTTAGGCTCACGAAAATCTATAAATACTATCCGTATAACCGAGATATGGCTCTCACAAGATGACCTAAAATTCTGCCCAGATTTCTATTTCGAATTTAGCATAATTAACCCTAATTAACTTACCCATAACCCTAATTATTAACCCTAAAAAGATTTTTGATGATCAAAACCTTTTAATTACAGATTATTTATAATAACCTAATCCATCCTTAATGATTGTTACGTTAAATAAATTCAATTGAATTGAAAAAAGATTTAGAAAACATTACCTTAACTCTTGAAAATCAAAACCCTAAATTTTTTTGAGTTTCCCTTTGTTCTTTGTGTTGTTCGACTAGCCAATGAGAGAGAAGTGGAGAAAAAAGTGATCTTTGATTAAGTTGTAATCAAATTGAGATTCTTTCCCTTTTTTTTCTTCCCTTGTTCGGCCGATCCACACAACCACCCTTATAATTATATATTTTTTCTTTTATTTATTTATTATACATTTACTTTAATTCTACGTAAAAACCTTTAATTATTTTGCTAAACCTTGAAGTTTCTAACTAGATTTCAAACTAACCTTCGATTCTAACTATTTAAAAAAATAGAAAGTACTCTACAATCTATAAAATACTAAACTAATATATGTTTAATATGAATTACATATACATAGTACGTACACAGAATATTACGTACACGATATTTGAAACTACGCAAAGCTTTCAAATGATTTCATTTCTACAAGTAGCATGATTCATCACTCATGTACTTCCATCTCACACACATATACAACACATAATGACACACATAAACTAAATTATACAGGCTTTAACTAACCTGCTAAAATCTCATTTGTCACAGTATCCCCTCCTTTAGGAAATCTCGTCCCTAGATTTTAACCATTAGTCTCGACAATAGCATTCTCAAACAACTGGGGATACTTAGCCTTCATATGATCCTCACGTTCCCAAGTAAACTCTGGTCCACACATGGAATTCCATCTCACTTTCACAATAGGTATTTTATTACGCTTAAGAGTTTTGACCTCACGGTCTATAATCTTTATAGGCTCTTCTACAAAACGTAAGGTCTTATCTCCCTTAATCTCATCTAACAGCACATGCAAATTTGCATCAGCTAAACACTTCTTTAGAATCGAAACATGAAACGTGTCATGCACACTACTCAATTCTTTAGGTAATCTCAACCTATATGCCACATGACCAATTCTCTCGAGGATCTCGAAAGGTCCTACAAATCTTGGAGCTAACTTTCCTTTCTTTCCAAACCACACTACACCTTTCCAAGGTGAGACTTTCAACATTACATGATCACCAACTTGAAACTCTAAAGGTTTTCTTCTATTATCTGCATAGCTCTTCTAACGATCTCTAGCAGCTTTAAGCCTATCTCTAATCACAACCACTTTATCAGTTGTTTCTTACACCAACTCCGGTCTAATTAATCCACTATCTCCTATCTCAGCCCACAATACCGGTGACCTACACTTCCTTCCATACAACACCTCAAAAGGAGCATAACGAATGCTCGAATGATAGTTATTATTATAGGAAAATTCAGCCAATGGAAAATGAATATTCTAACTTCCACCAAAATCAATCACACACGCTCTCAGCATATCCTCTAACGTTTGTATTATACGCTCGCTTTGTCCATCCACCTGAGGATGATAAGCCATACTCATATCTAAACGCGTTCCAATGCTTTTGCATCATTTTCCAAAACCTTGACGTAAAATGTCCATCCCTATCAGAAATAATCGATGTTGGTACACCATGTCGTGCAACAATCTCATCGATGTACAACCTTGCTAAATTCTCCATACTATAATCCTCTCGTATTGCCAAGAAATACGCCGATTTGGTCAACCTATCAACTATGACCCGCATCATGACCACTACTTGACCTTGGCAACTTTGTTATAAAGTCCATAGCTATTTTCTCCCACTTCCACTCAGGTAACTCAGGTTGTTGCAATAAACCTGACGTCTTTGATGCTCCGCCTTCACCTTTACGCATGTCAAGCTCTTGCTAACATAAATAGCAATCTCCTTTTTCATACCCGGCCACCAATACATGTCTCGAAGATCATAGTACATCTTGTCCAAATATAAACCAAAATTCGCAAGGGGCAATTACTAACAAGTTTATCAACAAAATACATTGTAAGTTTTTCAACCATCTTTTCTTTGATTTCATCCAATTTTGTTTCTAATCAAAATTGGGTGTTTTTAATTATTTTCATAATTCTTAGTTTGATCTAGGATTTCCATAACTACAATGATACCCGTATTCATAGGAACACTACAACCTTGATAGGATTGAATCAAAACACTTATTGAGTCAAAAAAATTTAAGAACATGTATGCTCATGTACATATAGCCGAATTTTTGCATATATGCATTTTTAAACTTACGCATTATTGATTAATGCCAAAACATGATAAAAATAATCAAGTATTAATCATTCAAGCATATATATATATATATATATATTAAATCAATGAGTAAAATTCTATAAAAATAAAAGAGTGTTTGGCTCGTTTTTTAGGATCAATTTTTAGAGTCAAAATAATCATCACTATAGTATTTGTCACTTGTATAAAACACTCAACATACTTGCCTATAAGTCATGCAATGTATATAATTGAAATATATATATATTTTTTTATATTGATACATTCTATGAATAGGTATAAAATAAAGGGCGTTGGTTATAATTATTTTAAAACATGATTTGAGTTCAAAACAAACACACCTATTTAATTTTGTTAAGTCAAATAATAATAAACTTATATACTTGTCAACCAAAATATACACTTAACGTATAGATTCGACAAAACTTTAATTTTTTTAAAATTAATAAGGGGTGTTTGGGTCATAGTCGTGTTATGTTGAAATATAATAATAATATATATTCTTCGACATCCTAGGATTAAGTCAAAAATAAATTAAGGAAATATGGATATACTTCTTAGTGTTTTTAGAGTCGAAGTATCCTTGTCTACACATTCGTCACTTTTCAAAAATTCATTTTTTTTTCTTTAATATATATGTTTTGTAACAATTTTTGTTGTTTGATAAACTTGTTTAGTGACAAAAATGTCGAAAGCTACTATACACCACCAATATATCCACAACTAATATCCTTACAATCCCAAAAGTATTCAAAATTCCCGGCACTCTCCTACAATTGACAATTCACAAACCTATTGAAAACCGCAACCATTCTATGAAGATCATGTTGTTTGATCACTCCTACTTCATATCCAACAACATTCGAGCGTTTTTTACTAACATTCGCTTCCAATTGTCTCTTTCATAAACGAACGATTATCGAGATTTGTTTCTAGACTTTTATAGTCAAGTCAAGGTAACAAACCGTTGACTAGGCTATTCTTGTCATTCTTCTTTTGATTCAACATGAATTCATAACCCTTACTCTCCCTCAATTCGGTTAAATCCTCAAATATTTCATACAAAATGAGTCAAGCGTTTTTACAATGATTGGAAAACCTTGCCTCTCTTGAATATTCCAAGAAACCGCAGTGGTCGAAGGGACCTTTTGCACCGATCTTCCTACTTTGAAGACATTTGTTCGACTTCTTGAATTAGAAAGTGTCATGGTAGACCATACCATTAAAAGTCAAACCGTCACTCTCAATCCAAATCAAATCCTCACAATGAACTATGCCCACATGAAGGAAATGGGATGAAGAAACTCATTCGAGAGGAATGTGTTCGGATCTTAGGAGGACATCGGGACCGTCTCCTCGCTTGTCTTGCTCACATGTTGTATTGTGTTGTTGCCGAAGAACAATACAATCTTGCTTATTTCTTTGTCAAAAGAATCGAATGTGCTAGAGCTACTCCAACCATAAATCTTCTATATGGCATGTTTTTAACTCGTCTTTATCGACACGTCATGGAAAAAAACATTATCCCTCATCTTGACAATGGACATCTATGACATTGTTAATCGAGTCATGCGTCCTCTTGCCCTAAGACAAACTCGACGACCTCGAAGTGATCGTGGCAAGGCACGTCATTCCGTCTCCTCCTCATCCTCTCATCATCAAGGCACGTCATCTCATCAACACGATGATGATGATGATGTCGAAACTTCTCGAGCAAGTACTCCATCTCCTACAACCTCATCTTAAATCTCGCTGATTCACTAACTACCAAATTTCCAAATACCTTCCTCTTTCGAACAAAACCGAATGAAACTTCTTTACACGAACAAACCACCTTGCTCATCAATACCAAAATTACAAATACGTTCCTCACTGAACTTCATTTTAGGGAATGAATTCCCCTTCTACCACTATCAATAGTGTGTTTAGTGGACCTATGGGAGTAACTCCGTTAACTTTAGTCCCATTACCCGGTGTGAACATAACCCTACAATTGAACTAAATTTCTAACAATCCTTCCCAATTTAGTACAATCCATTTGCATGAAAAATTAAACATAAACAAACAAGTGCATAAATGAAAATTTCTTAAGGATTGAATTTCCATCTTAGTAATTACATGTTCAAATATTTAAGAATCATGGTGTTATAAGATTGAAACCCTTCAACCCATTGAATTCCTAGAAGATTAAAAACACACATGTTTTCTAACATAATAAGCAACTCTTGACACTATACAGTCATGTGTCCATAACCAATTCATAAATGTTGTAAGAGCCAAAGTCCATGCTCCTGAGGTGGCAAAACCTTAACATTTACATAGGTGGTTCCTCTTTATTCATGCTCATACTAAGCAATTTTTTCAAAGAAATTAACCATTGAGAAGTTAACCACTTCATCCTCCTTTATCAAGAGTGGTTTCAAGCACATCCTTGGGATAATACACATGCTTCAGTCCACTAAACGTTCAGCTTTCCACATTGAACTCAGCTGCCATGTTTCCTCAGCAGGGAGTTTGGTGTCCTAGCATTCTGTGACTTAGTTAGACTTTAGTCCCATCCCTTCAGCAGACTTTATAACCAAGTTTCTAGCCAGTCCCTTCATCAAGTGAATAGCTAAGTTTTGTTGAGACCTCACAAACTCTATAGATACCACCCCATTCATGATAAGTTAACGAATTATGTTATGCTTGACACCTAAGTTCCTAGACATCCTATTGTACATCTGGATATAAGCCTTTTCCAATGTAGTAGCACTATCACAAAGGATAGATATAAGTGCTATAGGTTTGACCCACAATGGAATCTCAAGGTTTTCTCATCTTTGAACCCTATAACGTATGGCCCCCAGCGGCGCGGGTGCAAGTTTTTCAACCATTCAACTTCCTTACCAGTAGCTGCTAAAGCCATAAATTCATATTCCATTTTTGAACCAGTGATGCAAGTTAATTTCTTGGAAGCCCAAGAAATTGCACCTCCACAAAGCAGGAATACCCAACCACTGGTAGACGAATTGTCTTCAGTGTTGCTGATCCAGCTTGCATCAGTGTAACCTTCCAACACTGAAGGATAATTAGTATATGTCAATCTATAGTCCATGGTTTTCTTCAAGTACTTCAGTACCCTCTGAATTGCTTGCTAGTGCTGAGTACCAGGGTTACTAGTATACCTGCTCAGTTTACCCACAACAAATGCAATGTCAGGCCTTGTACAAGTCATGGCATACATTAAGCAGCCAATCATCCTAGAATACTCAAGTTGAGATACAGCCTGACCATTATTAGGCATCCGTTTCTCACTTGTATGCATAGGAGTACTTACTGGAGTGCAATCAAAGTAGTTGAATTTCTTCAGTACCTTCTCAATGTAATACGACTGAGAAATTGCTATTCTATTACTTTCAAGTTTAATCCTTATACCCAGGATAACATCAGCCTCCCCCATGTCCTTCATAGAGAACCTTGATGACAAAAATTTCTTTGTTAGGTCAACCTGAACTTGGTCAGTGCCAAAGATCAGCATGTCATCAACATATAGGCAAATGATGACTCCTTTACCGAAATCATTAAATTTGCTATATACACATTTGTTAGCTTAGTTAAATAAATAACCATTAGATAAAACCACTTTATCAAACTTTTGATGCCATTGCTTAGGTACTTGCTTCAGTCCATAAAGAGATGATCAGTTACACACCTTAGTTTCATTACTCAGGCATGATGGAGACTCTGGAGGTTTGGTTTATATAGACCTCCTTATCTAATTCACCATTTAAGAAAGCTATCTTCACATCCATTTGATGAATAACCAGATTGTTAATTAATGACATAGCAATTAGAAGTCTTTATGGAAATGATACTTGATATTGGAGTCATAAGTCATCAAGTAGTCAATCCCTGATTCTGTCTAAAGCCCTGAAAGTCCGCCTTGCCTGAACTAATTAAATAGTTCCAATCTCCTTCAGGTTTTTTTGAGATCCATTTGGCAACCAGAGGTTTGCAAACCTGGAGTAGATCAGTCAAAACCAAAGTGTTGTGCCCATGATGAGTCCTCTTAATATTATTGCTTCTTTCCAGAAAGCAACATCCTGGGACTTCATTGCTTCATCAAATGATTTAGGATCATCCTCAACATTAAAGCAATAGGAGTGTTGGTCAGAGACCTTATCTCTTGTTCCTTCAATTAAGTATAATTAAAATTCAAGTCCAAAGTTCTTTGGAATCCTATTCCTTTTGCTTTTCTTAAGCTCAAGTTCAAGTTGCTGAACAACCTCTTCAGTGACCTCTTTAGGGACCATTGAACCACCAATATCTTTAGTTCCATTTGGAATTCTAAGACTTGGTCTAGGGACTGAAGAGAATCTATTCTCATCAAATATATCATCCCTTGATTCAATTATAGGGTTAATTGAAACTTGAGCACTAGTCATAGGTTCAATAACATAGAACCTAAAAGCCTTGAAATGCTCAGCATATCCAACAAAGATGCATTCAATGCCTCTTTTACCTAAAGTTTTCAGCTTCAGCTTTGGATTAGGGAGTCTTACAACTACCCTACAACCCTAAACTCTGAGGTAGTTCATGTTTGGTTTCCTTTTAGTCCAGAGTTCATAAGGGGTTATCATGTTCTTTTTGTTAGGAACCCTATTTAATAAATAGCAAGTTGTTAACATAGCTTCACCCCAGAACCCTTGACTCAGTCTTGACTAGGACAACATAAAATTAACCATTTCTTTCAGTACTCTATTTTTCCTTTCAGATATACCATTTTGTTATGGAGTATAGGGAGAAGTCGTTCCACAGATAATACCAACCGAATGAAAATACAGAGTATCCATGTACTCACCTCCTCTATCAATCCTAAATATTTTGATCAGGGACCCTTGTTGTAATTCAACTTCAGGTTTGAATACTTTGAATTTATCTACTGCTTCATCTATTGTATGTAATAAGTAAACATAACAAAACCTGGAAGCATCATTAATAAATGTCACAAAGTATTTCTTATTCCCTAATGAGGGGGTAGCATGTAAATCACACAAATCACTATGGATCAGCTCCAAAACTTTAGTTTCACGTTTTACATTTTGAAATGGTTTCTTAGTAATTTTGGTCATCATGCAAGTCTTACACTTTTTAGTGTCCATATCAAAAGCTGGGAATAACCCATCCTTAAATATATCTTGCATCCTATTAAAGTGGATATGGCCCAGTCTAGCATGCCATATGATTAAATCATTCAGTTTGGTGGTTGACATAAAGGCTGAACCAATATTATCATTAATAATATTAAGACTGAACATTTGATTACTCAAATAACCAAAACCAATAAATACCCCATGTTTGGATAGAACAAATTTATTAGATTCACTCACTTGTTTATAACTACAATTATTCAAAATACTACTTGAAACCAAATTATTCCTAATATTAGTAACTTGAAGACATTAAACAAGGAAACAATTTTTTCAGAACTAAATTTAAGATCCACACAACCATATCCATGCACCAAGGTTGTTGACTCATTTCCTATGTGAAGAATAGATCCATCATTCAGGCTGTGTTTGGTAACAAGCATTTTGGAGCATTTAAGAGCGACAAGCGGTAAGCATTTTAGATGAAAAGCTTGTTTGGCAACACCTCAACAAGCATTTGAATATTGTTTAACCGCTCCAATCTCAAATGCTTATTGAAGAAGCATTTCAGAACTGCTCCAAGCAGTTTGTTATAAAATTACATTTATACCCTCAAATATAAAATTTATAATTTCTTTAATTAGGTTATATGCCTTTTTTCGTAATTTTACACTTTTTAATTACAGCTTACAACTACGTTACCAAACACCTTTTTTAAACAAACAACTACTGCTTACTGCTTCTGCTAACTGCTCTTGCTTACTGCTCCTGCTACTGCTACTGCTTACTGCTACTGCTACGTGTCACCAAACATACCCTCAGTGACTCATAGTTATTGAACTAGCATCTATCTTTATACACATGCATAGTTGCTCTTGAGTCAACCCACCACGCAACATCATCATCCTGCATAAAATATAATTTAGATATATATGTAAAATAATAAACCTGAAGAGATTTATTAAACATGTTCTGACCTTTTAGTAAGTTGGAAGAACCATTCACTAAAGCATTTGTGCTTGAACCATTGGCCTTGTTGCCAACTTTTCCACCTTTGTAATCCTTTTTCAAGTGTCTAGGTTTCCCATACTTCCCGCACAGCAGAGAGTATTTCTTGGTTTTCTATCTCAAAATGAATCCAAGAATATTTCAGAGTGCACTTTGAAGATGAAAGTTGGGTTGATTGCTATGCAAGCAAGGAATTGCTGAAGTTCAAGATAACAGAGATAGTTTGGATACTTGTAGATCTGCTTTTGGGAAGAAGGCTATTAGGCACAAGTGGGTTAATCGAAAATAAGAAGGGTCGAGAGAGGAGTTGATGTCAAAAAATAAAGCAGGTAAGTTGCTCAGGGACTTAGGCAAGAGGAAGGTATAGACTATGATGAGGTTTTTGCTCCTGTGGCCAGGATTGAAGCCACAATGATCTTTTTAGCCTTTGTCTCATACATGGGCTTTATAGTCTATCAAATGGATGTGAAAAGTGCCTTCCTTTATGGCAAAAATTGATAAGGAGGTATATGTGTCTCAACCACCAGGTTTCGACGTATCCTAAATATCCTCAGAAGGTCTACAAAGTGGTAAAAGCTCTCTATGGGTTACATAAGCTCCTAGAGCCGGGTCATGCGACTTGAATTACTTTCTTTGTTAAAGAATGGATACCGAAGAGGAACCATTGACAAAACTCTCTTCATAAAGAAGGACAAACATAATATCATACTAGTTCAAGTTTATATGGATGATATCATCTTTAGGTCTACAAAGAAATCTTGGTGTGATGAATTTGAGGCATTAATGAAGAGTAGATTTCAGTTGAGTTAATGGGACAGCTCACTTTCTTTCTTGGATAAAGTCAGAAAGAAGAAGATGGTATTTTTATAATCAGATAAATATAGTTGCAGAATCATGAAGAAGTTGGAACTTTGCAAATTTAGACTGCTAGTACCATATTGTGACTCAGAAACCTTTAGTTATGGAAGTGGAAGCCTGTGAGTGGCATGTTCATCTCTATAGGTCCATGAATTGGCTCTTTAATGTACTTGACGCTTCTAGGCCTGGTATTTGTTTGCAGTATGTTGCTTGTTCTAGGGTTTCAGGTCACTCCCAAAGTCCTCCCATCTAAGTGTGGTAAGAGAATTTTTAGGTTATCTAAAGGGCAAACGCGTCAAGAACTGGGTCTATTGGTTCCTAGAGTGTCCTCATTTGACCTGGAGATCGTACTACAAATAGTGAACTATGCTGGAGCAAATCTTGACAGGAAATCCACAAATTTTTTTTAAGGAGGTTGTTAATTTCTTGCAGGTGACTCATTCCATTGCAATGCAAAAGCAGAATTGTGGTACATTCTACTAAAGACGGCAGGAATATGTTGCTGCCTACAAGCTGTTATGGGCAAGTTTGTGATTCAAAATCAAATGTGAGACTATAGGTTCAACTTCGTGAACACAGAAAGATCTCCATTGATAATTGAAAGCACATTTGCATTGTAAAGAATCAGTATATCATTCCAAAAACAAGGCATATTGCTTTAGACCACTTCATAGTGATGCTTATGAGAAGAAAACTTATTCAGGGGCTCAAAAGATCCATTACTGATGACAATGTCAGCTGATCTTCTAAACAAGGAATTGATGTTAGAGGTTCCAGTTCTTGGTTGTTTCTATTGGGATGATAAATCCATAAGCTGCATTGGTTAAAGGGAGGCAATATGATGTGTTGTATAGTTTGTATGCAGTGTTAAGTATGAAGAAACATGTTAACCATAGGTGATGCATTTCAAGAGGTTTGATAGGATTTAGAGAGTCATTGAGAAGAGTTATTGATGGTACTGAAGCACTCCTGTTACCTACATTGTTCATTCTTTGGTTGGACACAGTTAGTACCGACAGTGCAAAGTTAGTACCGCTGGGCAAAGTTTGTACCGCTATAGAGACGTTGAAGAAAAATACCGCCAAGGGTACAAAGTGTAAATTGAAACGGTTTCCTTGAAATTAGGTCTCCTAAACCTATATAAACCCATCTCAATTGCATAGTTCCTTACGCAATCTCTCTCAAATACTTTCGATGATACAGCCCTAAATATCTCTTTAATGAACGATCACTCTTTCGACTACAATGGCTGTTCTTGATTCATGTCCTAAGCACAATATGGTCGCGTATCTAGAGAAGTGAAGGAATGCAGAGTTTCACGAGGTCATTGATTTTCTTACGCGAAGTTCCATTCATCATGCTCTCACTGTAAGTCCAGTTGTTTCTACTACATTTGTTGAACAGTTTTGGACGTCTGCTAAGTCCAAAATAATATAACAAATGTTAGGCACATTACTGCCAAAGTAGCTGGCAAGCCTGTGTCTATCTCTGAAGCATCAATAAGAAGTGATCTTCTTTTTGATGATGCTAATGGGATAGACTCACTACCCAATCAGGCTATATTTGATGCTATACAGCTTATGGGGTATGAGGGGGATTTAACAGTGTTAACATTTAACAAAGCTTTGTTTTCACCCCAATGGAGGTTTTTCTTTCATACAATGAATCATTGTATTAGTTCAAAAAGCACCTCTTGGATCAATTCCTACTATATTACCATGCTGTCACTTGCTTAACCACTCTAATCAGAAGTATAATTTTCTAATTAATTTTTGATGATATGCTTAGACATTATTAGATGAAAGAAGAAAGTTTGCTCATGTACCCACGTTTTATTTCATCTTTATAGATACACAACTAGCTAATGTACTGTACTTTAGATTCAATTTTCCTGTAATGCTTTTAACACTAAGGTTTTTCTTTCATGGTTAAAAAGGGTAAACATTTTCTCAGGGAAAAAAGTCACCCCTTTATTTGCTTCTATGTTGGTACAACCAACTGAGGATGAGGGTGCTCTCAGAAAGGGGACATTTCTGAAGCACAACCTACACCCTCTCTGCTCACACTAGTAAAGTACCTCTGTGCCACGACAGATCTAATTCCTGCTCACATAGTTGACAGTAAACTACTTGTGCATCAGACTGACCCATCCCCCTAGTCTCCTTTACATTCTACTTATCTCATTCCTGATCTTATTTTAGGAGAGTTATGGTGGAGTCTTGGAGGTCATTTATACAGTGATAAATCCCTTCAGGGTATGAGGGGTACTGACAACTCCAAAGTGTCTATGATCTTTGTTCTCTCTTTATGTGCACAGGTTTCAGAATCAGCCAAAGAAAGCAACAACACTTTGATAAGGGCTCAGATCAAAGCTCAAGAAGCAAGTATACCTGTAAATCAAACACCACAGGAGCATGGATGAACACAGGTGTCTCCTTGAAGCAAAAGATGGCAAGAAAGAGATCCTCAAAGAAACATGGTGCACAAAGAGTCTGTATCCAAACAGGGGAGGAAGTTTGCTAAAGGTGAACCTTCAGTCCAAAGAGATCCTCTATTTGATGAGATTCCTGAAGATACACTTGATCATATGGAAACTGAGAATGCTCAAGATGTGGGGAGGACAAGAGATATAGTGGGTGAAGAGAAGGAGAATGATGAAGATGTACTTAGTACTGAAGATGTACTTAGTACTGACAAGGAGAAAGTTAGTACTGACAAGGAGAAAGTTAGTACTGACAGACCAATAGTTAGTACTGACGGATCCAAAGTTAGTACCGACAGGCAGAAAGATAGTACCGCTGAGCAAATTGAAGGTACTGATGAGCAAAGGAAAGGTACTGATGATCATACTGAAGAAGGAAGTGTTACTCAAACTACTCAAACACCTACTTCTACAATATTTGGAGATGATGAAACAATAGCTAAGGTTCTTCTCAACATGAGTCAAGCCAAAGGCAAGTTCAAGATGAGAGGAGAAAGGTGTAGGAGAGTTAGGATATTGAAGAATGACAGACCCTCGGCCATTACTTCCACGAGTCACTGTCTGACATTAAAGCCTCTTCCAAAAATTGATCCAAAAGACAAAGGAAAGAAGAAAATAGAAGAGGAGGATGAAACTGAAAGTGAATCTGATGGTATTCCTGAAGCTGAGAAGAAGTTTAAACAGCTTGCAAGTGATGAAGAAATGGCTAGGAAAATACAAGAAGAGTGGGAAGGTGAAGAAGAAAGAAACAGATTAGTGAAGAAAAAGCGACAATGGAAGCTCTCATAATGAAAGATTATGATGACACTAAAGGCAAGAATTGAGTCTGATAGACTTCTTGTGAAGACTGCTTCAAAAGATGAAAGAGAGCCATTTTACAATAGAGAAAGAGCAAAATTTACCTCATGGACACAATTGTTGCTCAAAGAAAATTCCTTGCTCAACAAGATCAGAAGCTATCGAGACAGACCACCTTCAAAGAAGAACATGTGAAATCAAAATGGATGACCTCTTGAAGCATGTAGGAAACTACTCACGGCTATTCTGAATGAAAACCAGAGAAGTTGAGGAAAATTACAAGCTCTGTATGAAAAGATTAAGAGGTCAGATGAAGATTTCATTTCTATTGGGTCTGCTGAAGATGAAAGACTGATCAAAAGATGACATGAGAAAAAGGAATGATTCCTTAACGAATGAAATGGTCAAGGCAGGAAGATAGAAGAAGAAAAAGTATAGAAAAAGAAACACTTGTACTAGGAAAAAGATGAAGTCAAGGAAAGAAGATCATACAAAAACACTTCTGTGGATGATAGTGAGAAAGAGAATGATGAGCTGAGATTATATTTAACAATAGAACAGAATGGAGGAAAAATAAGTAGATTATGAAATACTTGACCCAGGAAGTATCCTTTCAAAGAATGGAAATCTGAGTGTTATCTTGGATCTTAAACACAGGTTGTTAAAATCTGAACACTTAGAGGAGATTAATCAAAATGTGGTGATTAGAAGCAATGGACAAAAGAGATACTTTAGTACTCTGATGAGGGTGCTTTCCATATTTGATAGAGATGATTTGAATGTTGTTGTATCAATGGTGATGGAGGATATCAAGATTGAGATACTGAAGGTTTTTATAGAGTACTTTGGGAGTTTTGATGGTTATGGTCAATCCAGATGATGAAGAATTATAGTTTTGGCAAACGTCCACATAAGAATTGGAATTTTTGTAAGTTCTGGAGCTACATGGTTTCTACAAGGTTACATACTTTAATGACTGAGGAAGGATTAGTCATTCATATGCTTGTAGAGAAAAAGTATCCTTTGAGAAAGAAAGTACTGTTGCAAATGTTGGAATTAAAGTTGGAGTCTGAAGAAGACAGTACTATGGCATTAGAACTGATTAGATTTATCAAGAAGCAGATTGCAGAATTAGAACCTGAAGGGACTCTTTCTCTTTTTCCCCTTCTCTGATGGAGATGAGAAGGGATAATGAGTGTGGTTTCATAATCAAACAACAAATGGTCATCAGTTCACCATGCTTAACAGGCATAAGGATGGGTTAGTCCATAAGCAAATGGCTTGTGGTAAAGACTTCTCAAATCCGTTTATGGTTGACAATTTACCAAAAAAAGTAGGGTTTTCAACTCACCTTGCTTAATTGGTGAAGAGTTGGCTAGTCCAAGATCAAACAGTTCTTGGTAAAGCACTAATCCCTTAACTCTTTACTGTTAAGTGATAGTTTGGCTATAAAACTCTATGGTTTATAAATTTGCACCCGTTTATGGCAATGAGCATTGGCTTGTCCAAAAGCAAACGGTATTTGGTAATGGGTCAAATCAATTCCGTTGATGGTTGACAGTTTACCAAAAACTGTATGGTAGTTAACTCACCATGTTTTTAAAATAAAGAGTTAACTATCCCAGAGCAAATGGCTACTAGTAAAGGAACATCAAATCCGTTTATGGCTGGTAGTTTGCCAAAAACTACAAAGCCAACTTAGTTGGATTGTTGCTGAAAAGATGTTGCTGTGTTGCTAGAGCAAGACAAAGTTGCTGCATGAAGATGGGATTAGGGTTTAAAAGCTCAAGGATATGTTAAAGTGTTTGGATAATCCTCTTGTACTAAAGAGGATAAATCTGAAGAAACATGAAGTTCAAAAAGAGTGCAAACATTTTGTTTAAGGGGAGGTGTTTAGGAATTACGATTCTAACTTAGTACGCAGTATTAATAGTTAGTACTGATATGTATAGTTAGTACTGATAGTAAAAAATGTTAGTAATGATCAGTTAGTTTCAGTTACCGATAGTGAAATTAGTTAGTACGTTTAAGAGAATCCTTGGTTTGTCGCATCACAATAAACTACAAAATCTTCTACTCCATCCGGTAATGAAAATATTGGTGCATTACACAAATTATCCTTCAACGTTTGAAAAGCTTCCTCCTGCTTCTCACCCCACTCATACTTCTGATTCTTCTAAGTCAACGAAGTAGGGGTTTAACAATCTTAGAGAAATTCTCAATGAAACATCTATAATATCCAGCCAATCCCAGAAATGATCTTACTTCAGATGGTGTCGTAGGGGCTTTCCAACTTTTCACCACCTCAATCTTACTTGGGTCCATGTGAATACCATCGTGATTTACCACCGGTCTAAGAAAATGTACCTCTTGCAACCAGAACTCGCACTTGGAGAACTTCGCATACAGCTTCTCCTTCCTTAGCAAATCCAACATCAATCTCAAATGATTTTCATGATCCTACTTCGTCTTTGAGTATATCAAGATATCGTCAATAAACACTATGACGAACTTATCTAGGTACGGTTTGCATACTCGGTTCATTAAGTCCATGAAAACTACGGGTGCATTTGTTAATCCAAATGGCATAACCGTAAACTCAAAATGTCCATATCGTGTTTTGAACGCGGTCTTCGAGATATCATCATCATGCACTCTCAGCTGATGATAACCAGGTCGAATGTCTATTTTAGATAAGTAGCGCGCTCCTTGAAGTTGGTCAAACAAATCGTCGATCCTAGGGAGGGAAGTGGATAATGAATTCCTTGAATGGTCCAACTTTGTCAGTTCAACGATACTCTAAAGCATGCGAAACGATCCATCCATCCTTCTTGACAACAAAAATTGCGCCCTCATGGTGAGTGACTGCTGGACCGCATAAACATCTCTTGTACCTTGCAACACTTGAAGTTGCTGTCCGAACAGTCTTGCATCTCCTAAGGCGCTAGTCGATATGGCGACTTTGCTACGGGCGTCCGCTCCATGAATCAAATATAAACGAAACTCTACTTGTCTTTTTGGCGGTAATCCTGACATGATCAATCAGAAATACGTTCCTCAAAAACACGTACAATATGAATATCGCATTAACGTCGGTATCATTCAACCTTTATGCAACTATTAAGCGTCTTTGTCTTCCCGACATAACGTTAATAATCCTTGGAACACAAAGTACCTACATACTCTACAGGTATTCCTAACTATCATCTCGTGACACACGATCCATCCTTTGGTTTTGAAAACCAATCCATTCTACTAACACTCAAAACGTTCCTTTTCTAATGGTATAAGTCTATAGCGGGAATATTAAAATCTCCTAGTCTAGTCCTATAGCCACTGAAAATTCTATCAACTTCTTCCTTCTTACAATTAGCTACTTCTAATCACAAACCAGGTTTTAACAATACTAGGTTTCTCATTTGAATAAGAGGCACAAATTTAGTGGGATATAAAACTAAAATCAGCACCAGAATCGAAAAGCATAGTAGCATAGAGATTGTTTAAGGAATACGTGATTTACGCGACATCAGGAGGGTTGTTAGGTTGTCGTGTTTGAACCATGTTTCTGATAAGACATAGGATTATATATATTAGACGATATACTACGAGTTTCATATCCCATCCCATGATATTACATTTCCACAAAACTATATACCGTAACAATCATAATCAACAATATGTTTCAACACTAATTACGATCATACTTGCAATCCATCTTGTGTTGTGGCGCATGTATAGATTAATGTTTGTACAGAACATCAAAATTATAGATTCCGCCCTTTCACGCGTAGAACTCGCATCCTATGAAAAAACTGTATGAAATCAACACATCATGAAACACATAACGACCATTTATAAGTGCACATAGCACACAATGATAAATTCTAAACCGAATTTCATTAATAATAACGTAATCTAAATAACATTTCCAAACATGGTTCAAACGATAAACTAAACATCCTAATCAAAATAGATTGCAACGAGTAGTCCGGTGTCTAGGTAGCGTAACTCAACTCCGGTACCAATGACCTTCCAACGTCAAGCTACATGTTTGATTAACTAGCCTGCAGACTCAAAGGTCTTACACTAAACTCAACCACCCACCACCCCCCCAACCACTTACCCTCAACAGGAGACAAAGTGGTCCGTGATCAAACATGAATCCAAATTTCTTCCATTATTTGTTGACTAATACATCATCTCCCCCGACCAACAACTAATAAGACTATTCCTTGTACCACACACCACCACAACAACTACAACCTCCCATCGTGTAGTGATAAAACATGGCCCTAGCCAATATCATCACCAATAACGCTCCTACTTACTACCGAAATTCACATCCAATACGTTTGGACACCCGAACAATAAACAACAAAGTTCCATACACCTCTTACCCATTACAGTCGAATAAAAAGTCGATGGGTAAACAGCACTTACGAATGAACGCCATATCAAACATACCACAAAAATGGTCGAAAAAACGCATAATCTATTTGAAACGCATGATTCCCAACTGAAAACTTACATACTTTGAGGGAGACAAAACTTTCTATAAAAAGGAATAGATATAAGCTCCCATCACAATCACTACTATGGCTACGAAGAAAAAAATACTGAGCAAAAATATTAAATATACTTATGATATATATACATAATATATATAATATGATTATATATATTCTTACTATCTACGAAATAGAAAAACGAATGAGGGCAATTGGAAGTTTAAAACTGATAATTATACATAATGTACACATAACAACATAGTTCCTAAATGGCAATGGGGGGATAGGGGTGGGGGGAAGGTGGTTCCTAGTTATAGTCCTAAGGCCTAATCCCACCAATTTCTCTATAACGCTTAGGATCTGAATTTACCAATCTGTCACAAGACCAGCTCCAAGGCGGCAATTGCAAGGCATGATCCAATAGGCATCATCACAACACAAGGCATAAATAGAGAAAACTAAAATGACTTTTGAAAAAATACAAGATCCAAAGCGAGTGTTATGACAACCCCAAAACAAAAATGCAAAACATATAAATGCATGAATGAACAAAACATGACAAGTTCAATTAAAAAAAAAAGATAAATCACTATACTCCCGTCATGCAAAATCCTATGGTCCAGTCTGAACAACCTCCTCTTCTAACTTCTTCAACAAACCGTTTTATTCTCACCTGAAAATGATGCTAAAAATGTCAACTATAATTGTTTAGAGAGAGTTACATGTTTTAAAGACTACACTTAATGACACCCACGATCAACAAAAACAACAATTACAACATATAATGCTTGGCTATTCTATCGACAAAATACAATTCACATATATCTAGGGTGTGGATCGTACCCCTCCCCGTCACCATAAAAAATCTTCGCCCCATGACTAACACCAATTGAATGATCTAAGCCAAGTCCGTATCGGGTCCACAACACAAGGATCATGCCATCCTCACACACACATTCTTTACCAGTAATTCATATCACATAGCAATAGCACATAGCAATCATATTAGTTTCTACACTTAAAAACACATATACCGGTTCAAAATTCAAAAACAAATTTTTGCATCATTTCCATCCCAAAATAAAAGTAAAGAAGTGGGACATGTAAAACTCCACCGAGCAAAAGCATATATCCAATTCCCTTCACTTAATCTTGCAAAGAAAAAAAACAAAACAAAACACACAATAGTTACGCAAATGATTTATGTCAACACACCCAATGAATGTAAAAAAACACAACAAACCCCCCCGATGGATACTATATATCCTATCTTGATTCACACACTACTGATAAACACCCTCACGACAAGCTAACCCGCTCAAATTACCTCAGCAAACTTTACTATTTCTCCCAACTTTCTCTGGCTTTTTACTCATTTTTTTATAGTCACACCAACGATTACTCCTTAAATAAATACTTAAACACCTAATTGGATCTTATCCTCACATCCAAATATCTCCCAAAGAGTTATGAGCTTTTACAATTTTTTGGGAGATAAAAATAATAGTCAGTGTACACAGCTATTCTTATAAAAATTCAACATCACCAAAGTGTCTCAGAATTTTGACCTGATTCACCTCCAAAATGTTTAGCATTGAGCAACCCAATTACAAAAAACACTAGAAAAATTTTTTTTCTCTTACAAAAATTCTAGAAAATCATAATACATCATGGAAATATGCTTACAGTCTCAACCCATTAATTAAAAAGATGCTTTTTTTATGGTTATGACCTCACAAACACAACACATAATCTGCCCATGAAAACTCAGTTTTGACAATCAAATCTTTGTGTTGATTAATTTTGTGACTAACGTCCACATATCGGACAAAGCCCTATGACTCTGTATATTGATATGTAGATATATGTTTGTTATATCAGTTTTTATGAAACCACTTTGGGTTGGAAAGTAGACTCTAACTGTAGTTAATTTTAAGTCTCAAAAAATCAATAAAAGTTATTCGTATGACCGAGATATGGCTCTCGCAAGATACCTTAAAATTCTGGCTAGCAAATTTTCCATTTCGAATTTAGCATAATTTTCAACCGTAATTAACTTACACATTAACCCTAAAACTATTTTTGATGTAAAAAACCTCTAAATTACATATTATTTACAATAACCTAATCCATCCTTTAATCACTTGTTACTTTTAAATAAAATCACTTGAATTGTAGACTAAACAGATTTAGAAAACCTTACCTTAACTCATGAAAATCAACACCACTAACAAATTTTGGGTTTCCCTTCGTTCTTAAATGTTGTACACCAGGCCAAAAGAGATCTGGAGAGGATAAAAAAGTGATTTTCTTGATTAAACTTTATCTGATTGTATTTATAATGCTTAGGCAAAGATTAATTACTAAAAACAAGATTATAATCAAATTGGGATTATTTGCTACGCTTTTTTTGTTTCTCTTCCCTTGTTTGGCCGATCCACACAACCATCCCTTTTAATTACATTTTTTTTTTCTTTTATTATTTAATTAAACATTACTTTAATTATAAGTATAAGAAATTTAATTTATTTTTTGCTAAGCTTGAACTTTCGATAACTAGTTTTCAAACTAACTTACACGACATTCTAACTATTCTTTCTTAAAAATAGAAAGTCCCTCTACACACCTATAAAGATACTAAACTAATATTTATAATATGAATCTAACATATACATAATAGTGTACACAGAATATTACGTACACGACATTTAAATCTACGCAAAGCTTTCAAATGATTTCATTTCCCACAAGTACCAATGATCACTCATGTACTTCCATCTCAACACCTATAAAAACACATAAAACACATAATGCACACATAAACTGAAATATACAGGCTTTAACTAACTGCTAAAAATCTCATTTGTTCACAGTTGTGTTGTGAACTAGGTCCTTTGAAAGTAAGTATAAAAGTTGTGAAGGCATCCATGATAAGATTGGTTCTAGCTAAAGAATTAGAACTCGACATCTAGCATGAGTGTCGAAATTGAAACAAAGCGAAACTTGTGTTACGTTTGTTTTTCTCCCTCCGCCAAAAGGTAGTTTGTTGACATAGTGTAAGAAAACGTCATCGATTGTTGGTGTGCTCGGGGGGTGTGAGTAAGGTCGAATATGTGCTATTCCTTATCTACCAATACCACAAGTAAAATCCTTTCGTTGAGGTTTGATTCGTTCTTACTCTTATCTTTTGTCTTAACATTAAAATCTCCGATACCCAAAATAAAGACTCAGGTGTATAAAAATATACGACTAGAAGGCGCCAGCCATATCAATACAACAGAAGGCCAAAAAAACCAAATTACCATTAAAAAGAGAAACACTATCCTAAACGCTACACCAAGCAAACGGTGTACGAATTAATTAAAGTACACATGCCAAAAACGAACAGAAACATCCTACATTAATTATTTAGATAAGTATATTTATTGTTTATATACTGTGCAAGTATTGAATCCTCATCAAAGTCGCAATCTAGAATTTTTAAAGACACATAAAACCATAAATTAAAAAGCATAAACTAATTCAAACCCCCCTTCTAGTTATTCGCACACAACGGATCGTCTTTACAACACCAAGAATTCCTCAAGGTAGGGGAGGGGGAGCCGGCCGGTTAACAGAAACAACCTTTTTTTCATCAAACCACTTACTTTTTAATCTCAAAAACCCTTATCTCATATGGAACAAATCCGTTATCTTTTACCAAAACCGTTATCTCATACGAAACCGTTACCAAAACCGTTATCTTTACCAAAATTCAGTTAACTTCATGACCAGGAGGGGAGGGGGGGGGGGCTTGAGTTATCTGCATAACGAAACTGTTCACCAAAATCCTTCACCTGTCATATTATGGTTGTGTCGTAATTACGCAAAATGACTAAACACATGGGCTAAGTGTGACATAAATACAATTCACTAAAGACACCTTCAATCGTTAAAATGAAATAGTCGACCAATTACTTTGCGGAAATCTGACGAAAGAAAATTGAGCAAAACTCGAGAGCCGAAAATAAACAAATCCATACGTCCGTACTCGGTACGATATATATATATATATATATATATATATATATATATATATATATATATATATAAGTATTATAATAATTTTAAAATAAACTAATACTATATTGTTATTTATTATTCAGTCTTTGATTATAGGCTAACTGGGTAAATTACAACGTCCTCGTTATTTATGCATATCTCCATGACCAAAAGCTTTTACCCAGTCGAACACTTAATCTTTCATAAAATATTTTAATATCCCATTATTTCTTCAAATCAAATCGACACAATCCGAAAATAGACAACGATTATAAATATTAAATATTTTAGAGAACAGGCTCTATCGAGGAAAAATATATCTTTCGTCTTGTGTTAAATTTTGAAGCAAAATAATTCTTTAATATTAAAACCTTGAAAATTTTCCCCTTTTAAGCAAGCGTCTAAGTATAAACTTCTTTTGAAAATTCGGCATGACCTGTACGTCTATATGACTTTTCCAAGGTTGTAAACCTTAATCCCAAACACTTTTCACGAACCCAACATTTTCTGACAAAACACAATATCAATACTTTCAACACGTTTTATCCAACCATAGCAAAATAATTCCTTTTCATTCGGCAAGTCTAAGAAAATCCTCCTTAGTCTAAACCAAATATATTTGTCCATTTACAAGTCCACTAATTCATTTACTTGTTATTAGGCCTTATGGACCATTAAGGTCTTAAGTAATTAGCCCGATAGTAAAATCTTAGTCCATACCTCATTATGTAACACCAAAAAAAAAACGTGTTGCAGCGGAAGTATGTCCGAGGGTGTTACTTCAAAATACACAGCGCTAGATACAAGAGAACTACCTTTAAATGTGTCATTTAAAAAGTAATCTTGTTGATTTCCTTGAAAATTGATATGACATTTGTCCCATAATTGCATCACAATGAAAAACTTGAAAACAACCCAACGAGATTTGATCATTTGTGTGTAAGTAGAAATCCATGAATAAAATCTTGTCAATTCATACTCCAATGCACATCAAGTAAGCCAAGAATCTAATTCACCTGAGAAAAACATGCTTAAAAACGTCAACATAAAGTTGGTGAGTTTATAGGTTTGATTAAGTACAAATCGTAATTTCAGATTTTATTTAGGTTTGATTAAGAAACAAATGTTCACCATAAGATTTGCAAAACGTGTATTGAACCATTTCACACCCTTATAAAAGCGTCAGCAAAAATAATACTTATTAAAGTTGGTAAACCGCAATCGTTCAAAGTAACTGCATATATTCTAAATATTTTGACCAAATGTATCAAGTATGCCATAGTAAAATTATATAAGTGTAGGACTCACAATAGCTTTCTGGTCCTTTAGCATTATACGCAACTATAATGCGTACCAAATCATAAATGATTTTCCGGCCTCAAGCAATTATACAAACAATAGCGACCAAGAACATAAGTATCTTACCAGCCCTCAGTAAATCTATACAAAAACAATAATTGCGACAATATAATGTATATACTCCCCCAGCAATTATACAAACTATAATAGCGAACAATATAGTATTCTTTCTGGCCCTCACAATAATAACGAAACTATAATGCGAACCAATATAAGTGATTTTCAGTGGCCCTCAGCAATTATAACAAACCTAGTAATGCGACCAATATAATGTAATTTCCCGCCTAGTGTACCAATTTATAAAAGCAAAAGCATATTTTCTCACCCTCAACAACGCTTCAATAAATATAAACAAATGTACGTATCCACCTCGGAGATATATAATTGAGTATACAAACCATATTTTGGTCAATTCAACCATGAAAATGCAATTTGTAACCAAGCATGTTACACACACTCCAAAATATATGTTAAAAACAAGTAAAACATGGGGATACTGAACGAGGGGGGGGGGGCGGGGGGGGTCGTTGCATGATGAAGAAGCGATTGAACAGATAGGTATACTAATATGCACACACACTAACGAAAAAAACGAAGCCGTCTACGATCACGAAGTTTGCAACTAATCTTCTAACATGCTAAGTTCATACTAGACCCTAGGATAAGCTGTATTTGGGTTTTCCCGATGCAACGTTACTTCAAACGTAACACGTTGATAAACAAGATTTATATTTTAAAGTGGTAATGGTTTGGTGGTTGATTAAACTAAAATACAAATCGAAAGTAAACGTACTAGTGTGCTAAAATAATTTTCTCCGTTCTTATATTAGAACAAAGTATATATTACATATGAAAAATGAACAAGTATATAATTCGTACAGTGAATTATATAACAAAGATAGACAATCCAAAGATTTATGTGAAGTATATAATACTTTACAGGTATTATATAAGGAATGTGAGAAAATAATTGAAACAAAATATTTCGACACCAATTTAATTAATAAAAAGTTCTTGCATAAAAGTAGACACACGTCTTAAAGTTATGAATTAAACAACCGATGTTTGTAAAGCTTTTACAAAAGTTATGATTTTACCTTCTCGTCAAGAATTTATAAATTAATCTTTGGTCATATTGACGGATCGTAGCTAAAATCGTTGTCTCATTTGTAAAAGTATAATTCTTATTCGTTGTCGAGTTATTGTACAGTTATAATTTAATATATCTTTAAAATATAACTTAGTCCCTTTTACCGGGTTTCTAAAATAATAGAGGCTTAGTAAAACATTACTAAATATAGAAATTTATATAAATTTCGTCATGACCTTTCCGGTTATATAACGTTTTCCATATTTATAAAATCTAATGTTTCTCCACTTTTCAACAAACCGTGTTGCAATATCCTCGTGTTTTAAATATATATATATATATATATATATATATCTAAACTAAACAAAATAATTATTATTACATTTATTTAACCATTAACCACCATTTAGTCCGGTTTTTATAATATAAACTTTTTATGTTATATTTATTAGCCGCTTTGTATTATCCCAAACACACCCTCATTAGTAAACTGTTAAACCAAACACTCCCTATCGGAAAAAATTTTTTTTCTGCAGTCCAACGCACCCGTTGTGCATTTCCGATAACCCAAACACCCCTTTATGCAAATCTGTCCAACCAAACGCACCCTTGTGCGGTGACTGCCCAACCAAACACCCCTTTATGGTGTTTTCTTATGCCAAACGCACCCCTTGGTGCAGTTTTTAATACCAAACGCAGCCTATAGCTGCTGCCATAAAACAAACGCACCCTGTTTGGTGATTACCGCAACCAAACGCAGCCCCTTGCTGCCATTTACCAACCAAATGAACACCCCTAGCTGTTTACAACAGCCAAACGCACCCCGTGGTGTTTTTATTACAACCAAACGCACCCTATGTGGTTTTAATAACAACCAAACGCACCCTATGTGGTGCGGCTAAGAACAAAACGCACCCTAATCTGGTAACCCAGATCCAAACGCACCCTTGTGGGCGTTTTATAAAACCAAACACACCCTATTGTTGTTTATACTAAACCAAACGCACCCTATGTGCGGTTTATGAAATCAAACGCACCCTTTCCGGTGAGAACACAAACCAAACGCAGCCCTTGCTATGCTGAGACCAAAACCAAGCGCACCCTCGGTGCATTTACACAGTCAAACGCAACCCTTGTTGGTGAATAACGAAACCAAACGCACCCTTGTCGATTAAAACGAAGAAACAAACACCCTCTTACGTTTTCTATTAAGCCAAACGCACCCTAGGGTGGTGGCTGTGGTGGCGTCGGTGGAGTGGTGGAGGCGCGTGGCAGCGCGTGGTAGTGGGGATCGGGTAGATCGGATGATGAGAAACACTTTTGGTTTCGGCCGGAAAAGTTTTCCGGCGGCGGCGGTGGTGGCCGGATCCGGCGAGAGCTCGCCGGAAAAAAATGGAGAGGGAGGAGAGTGTTTATATGTGTGTGTGTGTTTTTATATTTGTTAATATGAATGTAATTCTAATACTTTTATATTTATAATAAAGTATAAATTAAAGTGGCAAGTGTATATTACTTGAGGGACTAAAGGTGTAACTTGTTGAGAAACTTTTATAAAATATTGGTTCGGGACTCATTTGGACTAGTTAACGGTCGATTCGAGTCACGAAACTTGCGCCATTGTTTTCCGAATCACTTTTCCAATAAAAATGAGTATTTTACTTGACAAATTTTCGTAAACGTTTTATAAAATTTATTTAAAACATTTATTATTTATTTTGTATATTACTGATAAACTTTGTCCGGAAAATAAAAATGAATTTTAAGCTGAATATTCGCGTTATCAACAAACGCTCTTGAAAAAAATGTCAAAGGATTTTATTTAATATTATTATTAAATAAATAGTGATAATTAAAAATAAATTTAATTACTTTTGTGTCGGTACGCGTTGTGTGCGTTGATCAAAATTTTGCGAGGCTGTTTTAGGCATTTCTGCTTGTTTCCAAGTCTCGGGTAAAACTAAAAAGTTGTCCGGAATGTCGTTTTACATCAAATTGCTTTTGAGTCCGAATCGTGAAAACGTGATTTAGTGGTTCGTTTTTGATACGACATCTTAGAAATAATCTATATATTTTTCGTTTTCAAGTCAAATAAGTTAAAAATAACTTGCACATGAGAGATTTAATAATAAATATGATTTATTATTTAAAATATGTTACAAAAATTTTACCGGTTACACGGTAATCGCTTTTATGTGATAATAAAAGACGAAAAGTCACAAAGTCAAATCAGACCTGAAAAGTCAAAGGTTAAAATAGTCCTTCAAAATTCCAAAAATTACCGGATGTTACACATTACATAAGTCTAAAATATAACCAAAACCCAATGGACCTTAAGCCCATTAAGCCGAACCAAATATAAGCTATAAGCTCATGATAATTTATTATAAGCCGAAAACCAATTAAGCTATAAGCTTTTTATTATAAGCCGAAAACCAAATAAGCTATAAGCTTATAATGTAAGTCGAAAACCAATTAAGCTATAAGCTTTTTATTATAAGCCGAAAACCAAATAAGCTATAAGCTTATAATGTAAGTCGAAAACCAAATAAATTATAAGCCAAAATATAAGCCGAAACCATAAGCTCGAAAATAAGCCAAGTCCAATAAACCAATAAGCCAAAACCAAGTTGGCCGAGCCCACTTTTGTGTCGGACCAAAGTAACCAAACGGACCCTTTAGTTGGGCCAAGCCCAAACCAAAACCAAACAAACCCAAATAAGCTATAACCTAGCTTTTTAATAAGCAACCCTCAATACAAGCCCCAAAATAAGCATCTTAACAATGAAAAATTACCACAACAACCAAAATATTCAAACTTTAAATCTTCTCTCTTTTCTTCTTTATAAGCCGACATACAAGCACCCCTTTATTTGCATTTTTTCGTTTCTAAGATTCGATTTTTATGATGATCA